>JAGVSQ010000480.1:0-39004 GCA_022683975.1 Rhyacophila evoluta | reverse complement strand
TTCTCGTGAAAAATAATCTGTCAAGACGTCTTCATATTGCGGAGATCCATATACCCTCTTTAAGAGTGGATATCTTCACACTGTGTAGATCCATAGAGCGAACATGGCAAAACAAATATATTTAATATTTTATCATCGAGTCCGTAAGAATATTCAGAAATAATAAAAAAAATATAGTATCGTAGAAAACGTTTGTGTGTAAACAAACGGCTGAAGACATTATCTGGGTTTGATTTCCGATGATCCGCTGTACATACTATGAATAAGCATCGCTCTTCGTCCGGATATTTGGATAACGATATCCAGCAGAAAGATAGTCCGAGCTAAACAGATTATGAAATAAGCCAGCGAAGTCAAAGATCTAAACAATATGTCTCAAAAAATACTTAAACGTTTAAAAAAGAGAGAGAATACCCGATACTAGAGATTTTTTGAATCAATTAAGTTTTAAATTTGGAAGGTAAAATACGAGTGACCTTCCTTAGTAACTGCGGTCATGTTGGTTTTTTCTTCAAGCTGTATTAGCACAGTTACTTGCTTATGTGATAAAGTGCCGGATACTAACCATAGTCTCTGACAGTATCCTTATATGTCGGCTAAACGTTAAGAACTTTCCATGAGTACTAAGCGAATTCTTGAGGTATTTTTTATAAGCTTTTATTCAGGATCGTTTTAGCCAGTGAATATCTTTATTGTTATTTTTATCCAACCAATGCCATTTTTTGTAGCTTTGTCTCACTTCCGCACATTATTATACGAAGATTTTAAACTAATAGGATTTAGTCTGCATAAGAATCGTATGCACTGTAGTGCGCAATAACCAAATTTTTGACAAGTTGCTCCTGGGACACTTTGAAGAGCGCTTCACATTCGTAACACTGCTGTATTTATTTTGTACTGCGTATAATGAAAAAGCAGGTAATGGAAAAAGAAGATATAATAAAGCTTTAAAATAAAATTTTAATTTTAATTTGGGAGGTAAAATGTCTGCACGAATGTAGAATGTAGGCATTGAAGTTATTAAATCAGAATATACGTAACGTGTAAGTTAATTCAGGAATAAAAGCGAAATGGTAGATTATTCGTTGGCACCATTATAAATTTGGGAAAATTGCATTATTCATCCAGATGCCTTAATTCCGGGTTAATTGAAATCCTGAACAGTTGTATTATGTATCCATACGAGTTGAAGATTATACGAAGTGAGCAGTAAGTAGATCCGATAAGATTTTCGACGTAGAAATAAACTCGGAATATGATTACTATTATAATCATTATAATCTAGTGATTATTGATTAAAACAACTATATGCAGCGAATTGTTTCTTCACACGTCATTTATTGATCGATCATACAAGATGAATACTTACTTCATATTTATAATATGGCGGTTTTTAAAAATAAGCAGGAGGATTAAAGTATATCTAATTTCAATAATTAGACACCTTCAATGGTATCTAACCCTGGAATATGTATAAATATAAAAATAGCCGTGGATAAAATGAAATTAGGCGTGGGGTTTGATTTATTTTTAATACAAGTTACATTTATAACGCATTCTTATATTTCCTACACATTTTACGTATTGGTACAAGTTAGTCAGCAGTATCTCTTAATTTAAATAGCGATAAATTATATATTTTGGGTGCATTTACAAATTGAGCAAAAGGCACCTACAATAATATATTTTATATCACCGATAAAATGAGTATTTCCAAACAACACATAGCGACAATGAGTAATAGTAGCATTTAAATATAAATTTTGTTATCTACGTTAAACAAAACTAGTTGGAATGGTAAAAAAGATAACATTTGCACATGAATAATAAATAAACAGTGGCCGAAATGATTAAACTATGTTTATTTTTTCCTTGTCACAAAAAATTAAAACATATTTCCCTATCGGTGTGCAGATTTGTCAACATTAAATTTAGACACATTTTATTGGAACGATAATTAATAATGTATTCGTGTTACTGAATGGCAATGAAATTATGGGCACGCTGAAATACTGCCACGATAACGACTTGATATGTAATCTCGCGGTTCACCGAAATCGAATGAAAACTAACATCAAAAGTGACTCGATTCAGTGATTCTCGTATCTCATCGCTATATGAGTCATCTGAATAGAATCAGAAGATGCTAGAATTATTAACTATAATTTAAATTTACTTTTGCATTATTGTGTGAGTATTAATGACAGAATCTACTTGGTAAGATATTAAAGAAAAAGAAAGTTGTAGTCACTTATTAATCAAAAATGTATTTTGTTGTGATTGGCGATTAATACTTTAACGTATAGGAACAAATACGTTTACACGTACGAATTTCATATACATTTATAATAATTTATCAATACTCACATTTATATGAAAACAAAATTTAAAGGAATCAATCGAAATTACAGATGGGTACGTTATTAATTTGTTTCTTGTCGGTATTTTTTTAAGTAGTGGTACATTTAAAAAATCACTGTTTTTCAATTCAGTAATGTTGACTCCGTTTTGATTTTTTTTTAAATCCTACAGATGTGAGAATAAAACCAGCATTCCCCGGATTGCTAGGATTGCCCAGATATACTCAGGTAAAATAAGAAAAGAAAAATTCGTAAAAAATACAGATATTTTTTCCATAATTATTATTGATGATGGTGTACTTCTTTCTATGTATAATGTCTACCCAATAGCGTAGAGGTTATTGTACGCGCCTAGCAATGCGGAGAATGCGAGTTCGATTCCCACAATATATGTTGGATTAAAAAAAATACAAAAGTGCAAGACTGGATACCCATTTGGCTGAGCAATTAATTGTCTGACAAAAAATTCTGGTGAGAAATAATCTGTCAAGACGTCTTCACATTACGGTGATCCATAAACTCCACTTTCGGAGTGGATATCTTGACACTGTGTTGATTCATATGTTCCACTTTGGGTGCGAAATATGGTATAAAAAAAAAAACTCCGTTTTACATAAACGTTTAATGGTATCTTTACGCGTTAATATAAAAAAAGCATGGCACCTTGTAATAATTAATGATTTATAAATAAATTTCGAATATTAATAGACTTTTATTGTATCTCATTTTAAAAATAAAAATGGTTGTGGTATGATATGCGAATGAAGTGGATATTTATGATAAGTGAAAAGGAGGTGGATGGAATAGCGCAGAAATCAGCGTTGGAGGGTAGGGTGCTTAGCGATTACATGGAATCAGCAATAAAGAAAGAATGATAAAAAATGGTGTTATATTATCGGCAGAATTAATCAGGATTGATGTCACCAAACGTCTGAAGCGGTATTACAAAAAAAGAGAAAATCCTTTATCTTACATTGGAAAAAATAATCAATTAGATAAGCGATGAAAACAATGGCAGCCATTCTTCCAATTCATCTTAAAAGTGACAGAATAACATGCATTTAATTATTGTTTTTATCAAGAGTATTATTTATGTTTCGCATAAAACATTTTTATTTCCAAATAGACACTTCAAAAGATAAAACTTGACCAGACGGGTCAAAACCTTTAATCCTTTCTTTCATAAAAAATGAATAAGTATTTATAAAAATTATTGTTGGTGTGAAGACATAATATTAATGGGAGAGGCATTGTTTAAAAATTGTGTTTAAGAGACCGCCTTGCCGGTTTCTGTACCAGTTGCGGCATAAATAACTAAACCATGTAACCATCAGATCATCAGTGTGGGAAAATATTATTGCCTAGTTATGAGAGTGATGCCCGAGAGGTGAGAGAATCAGTCTACGTAGATTACTATTATAATGGGCCTCAAGTTTCAAACAAAATGTCATGAAATTTCTACTTTTGAAGTAAATTATTTCAAGACAATGTTACGATATTGAGAATCAGCTCTCTGGGAAGCGACTTAGTTTGTATCATTATAAACACTGGCCATCGATATGCTTTTCACAATAAACGGTAGTCTATTATATTTTTGCAGGTTAGCATTTATTGTATGAATTAGGTGATTTTTTTTGTCAAAAAATAATAATATTTTTTGCAAAATATATTATATTGTGTATAAAAATATTTTATTGATACTATATCTAAAATATAGCAGCAGTACCGCGCTATGGACAGGAGGCGCCTCTGTGCAAACAGTTTTTGCGCTACCCCCCCTAAGTTTTTCTAATATAATTAAATTTTTGCTTTTGAAATTAGTGGATGAAAAAATATTGAAATATCTACTTAATTACTACCTGTAAATGTTTATTATTAATCATTTCTAAGTATTTTATATAAGTATCTCTATGTTTTAACTACGCATATACCATTACCCGAAAATGATTCATAAAAAGCTACACAAAATGGCATTGGTTGGATAGAAATAGTAATAAAGATATTCACTGGCTAAAACGATCCTGAATAAAAACTTATATTTATGAAAAGGCACCCATTAACTACAGGCGTCCTTGTGCGGTGCATAATCTGCACACTAGCAAGGCACGGCACTCTGTAGGAGTAAGTTTTAACTTCCTTGGTGTCGCTTCATATTTTCTATTACCATTGACAGGAACCAAATTTGATTATATAAATTTAAATATTTAATGTTTAAGACCGAGAGTGCTAAATAAAAACTGAAACTGAAAATTAAATTTGTAATTTCCCAAACATATCGTTAATCGAAACCAAATATCAAACAAATCAAAACTATAAATAACGTATCACTTATATCTCAGAAGTGAAATTAAAGCAGGTATGTACTCGAATGTGTTTCTACATTAGGTACATACATACGTGTATATTTGGAAAAAATGTGTATTTTTTTATTTTAAATATATGATTGGAAATATGGACACTTCGTGGTATGGTGACAGTATTCAAATATGCATGTAATGATATTTAATAAAACTTTGTAAATATCTATTATGAGGTCGTTATTTTTTATTTGAATTTAATAATATTGATTCTAAAATTGTACGCTTATTTTTTCCTAAAGTATTCGCCTACGTATATAGTGGTGACGTATTTTCAGCAAGCCAAGACAAAATGATTCGCCAATGTATGTATGCTATGGAGGCAAATGTTCGAATTATCGGTTTCCAAGTACGGTCGCTCGAAGCGAGGCAACGCCCGCCTCAGTACGACGCGCCCGTCTCGCTCCATCACTCTCTAATTTAATACAGATCATACTGTCTATCTTTCTCGCTCTGTCGCCAAGGTGACCAAGGTCGATGTCACATCCTTAGCGGGAAATGCCGCTCAGGCATTGTTCCAGAATATTCTCAATAATAATCCAATCGGTTTCTTATTAGAATACGAAAATGCATAAAATGAACAAGAAATTCTCAGATGAAATCCCGATAGAAAATAATACAATTGCTCGGATGATACAATGGAATGTCGGTTATTTGTGGGTAAGCCGGCGGAGTCACGTCGGCCTCTATCGGCAATTTTAGGTGATAACATGACACATGAGATGTGTTTTCATTCAAAGAAAATCCTGTAATAAAATAGCAGTGTAGTCAAAATTAGTTATCTAAAAATAGTAGACTACATTTAAATTTAGATTGAATAACGTCACCACGCGGGGGTCCCTAAAATAAAATGACATTACATTTCAACATTATTATGATTCACAATTATTACGATTCATTCGCAGCTATGTTCTGACTAATACTTTCGTCATCGTGTTCTTGTTTATGGTCAAGTATGTTCATAACTGCGCTTTTACATTAAAATAAGAATTAACCGGGAAAATTAAAAATAAATATCAAGATTCTCCCGGTAACCGAAATTAAAATTTGAACACATTAAAACTTTTTATTTCCTTATATTGATAAATGTCACATAAAATTTACTTTTATTTACATACAAATTTTAAGCTTCTATGTGTGATTTAAAAAAAAATTGAGACACTGTAAATTGCAATAAAATGGTCATCTCATAAATCTTATATTTCAGTAACATTTATGGCAGAAGATGGTAAAGAGCATATTTTAAACAATTTCAAATATATATGTCCCTTGTTTTTACAGCTATATATAAATTTTTCATTATTAATATTAAAAATCTTCAATCCTGATTGTAAATGTATTTCATAAATTTATGTTAGTATCAATATAAATGTGCTTTTTTAACACGTGGCCAACAAAATGTTATGTTGCAATAGATAAGTCAAAAATTACTTTTGTTATATCTTTTTTGTTGATGTTATTATTTAGATATATCTATTTTTTTAGAACACGTAAGTTTCGTTGAAAGCTAAATATACTTGTTCGTATAAGATTTCTTACCCTTTCTGATGAGTAGGCTGGTTACTCTTCGTAAAGCTTCACGTGGAGATTTTTGGAAGAATTTAGGTGTCAGATTGGGCGGTAGTGTCAGTGGTTTGCGGGAGCTATCCCAAGCACCAGCGTGTTGACTTGTAGATGAAGCCGACATTGGTAATCGTTCCAAATTTTCAATGGAAGCTGGTCTGTAAAGAATATCAAATGATTAAATTTAGTAAAAGAGTTAGTTAAGAATATTTTTTTTCATTTTATTAGTGTCTATAAAAAAAGATTATTTACATAGAATACATAGAATTATAAAGAATACACACATTATTTGTATCAAAATATTATGATATTCTTTTGGATACTGTTTAGAATTGGAAGTAAAAATTATTTAAGAACTAAGTGTTAGATATCTGAACAATAAACTTACCTATGTCTCTGTTTTGGATACCATCCTCTTGCTGGTCCTCCAGCGAGTCTTAAAAGTTCTGCGCCTGCAATAGCCCTTTCCATTGACCCACCTCCTCTACCATACCCTCCAACAGTGCAACTGCCACCTTCAAAGAGTTCAAATCATTAGTATTTATTCATCATTGATTTTGTCAGGTATTATAATCATGAGAAGTGAGGGTTTATGATACTATAACATTAGTCCAATATCAAATGAAAATATGATAATTTTACCCTCTGAAACTTGCACATGTTTTGATGTCAATGTTTATTGTATTCAAGATTTATCTTAGATCTCACACACGGACCATTTCTCACCTGATCAAACATAGAATACTGTTACATCAGCTGTTGCAGTTGATAAAATACTTGTGCAGATCGATAAGACATGTCTGCATCTTGTGGTCTTTATATCAACTGCAATATGCCTATTCTTGACAGTTTGTCATTCTAAATAATGTCTGTTCCCAATGTTTCATATCATCCATGACTACTTGCTCTTTATAATAAATAGCTCTGCTATAGTTAAAATATGGATAAATATTTTTTATTTTCAAAAAACATTAGAGAAGAATTTCAATTGATATTATTATATTCAATATGGACAGAATAAAGCCAAAATGTGTAAAATTTTATTACTTATTGTTTGAATTGAGGTCATCGTATTACTTTGACGAGGTCCTTCAGTAGTAGTACGACGGTGTGGCGTGCGGGGTACATCACAGCCCCGTCCAAAAACAGGAGTTTCAGGCAGACTGGCAGATGTCTGTAAACCAACACCAGTGCAAGTATCCTCACGTCCACGTTGACGTTGAAAGGTACGACGTCTACCACTCATTATACCCATATCTGTGAAAACAATAGGCAAGCATTTATTTATATTATTCGTCAGTGGCGTTTTCAAGACTTTTAGATTATTTTTCTACAGTTGAATATAATAATGACATCAGTTTTGAAATAAATAGTTTTAAAATTACAAACTGAATAGTTTTCAAGTATGAGGTAGACTTAGATTACTTTTTATTTATAGTAAGAAAAGTTTTAATTATTATTTATACTAACAAGATATCAGGTAGATAACAAAGAATATATATTTCATTTTATTATGCTATCTACATTCTGAACTACAAATTATATTAAGGATGAAACAACCTCTATTACCAAATTACATAAAAAAATAGCAATACATGGATGGTATTTGAATCGTCATTTCTTTTATTATACCCACAGCTTATGTAATTAATTTGCACTATTTCATTATTAATCTTATACTCATGTTACATGGAATGTGGATATAAGATTAAAGTTAGTATTTATTGTCTGATGGTGCTTGATGACAATTGATTTTAAATTCTAAATTATTTGAAACTGGTAAACTTCCATATGTGGAAGTTGACCAGTTTTAAATAATTTAGAATTTAAGATTAAAGTTGTTCTATTTTGTGGGTTGTTGGTTCATGTATATTATTGCTAATATAGTATTTATATCTCTTTTAAATTCATGTGATGAATTTTATAGGTATTTAGATCTAAGGTATGGACTATTATTTTCGTAAAGAATCAATTTTTACCCCTAATGCAATAGTTAGTCCAAATAATTATTTCTCAGAGGAATAAAATTAGCAAGATTGTTAAAATAATATTATCTTAATATACTAACTTACCTTCCACCTATAAAGTTAGACAAAAAAATAATTAGGCTGTTCAGCATGACTTAAAATTTTATTTAAGAATACTAATACCTTGTTCAACTTATAATATTGTTATCTCTAATTCTACACATTTAATGATTTCATAATAGTTATTAATATAAATCACCTGAGGGAAGTGTCCTTCTATCAGTAGACATGTTTTTATTTGAATTATTGTTACGTCTATTTTTACTGAATCCAGTATCCATTGAGCGTGTTTTAAGACTATTGGTGGCCGGTTCACGATGTGGGGGAACGATAGGTGGATCTAACGATCTAAAAATATGTGATAATATTATTTATTATATCATATACAATATATTGTTGACTGGATTTATTTTAAGAATAAGATCCTAATCAAAGCAAAACTCGAAATGTTCAGGTAAAGTTTGCTTTTGTAGGAACATTTTTTGAAGCACAGTAAATTTGACTGAAACTATTGTCTTTATAAAAGTGTTTTTATATTTTTCATTATTGCTATTGAATTTCTAAAAACAATTGTATTTTGTATATAAGGTACATCTAAGAAATGTGCACTATATTCTTATCTTCTTGTGATAATTACTGTTTGTAACTTAAATGATTATAAACCATAAGAACCAGAGGAAAAAAGCATAAGATAAAATGTTTATTTACCTATGATAAATATCTGTATTAGGCGTGGGCAAAGTATCTGCTTTCGATTTTGAAATGTGAGTCTTTTCAAGGGGGTGAATAATCTCTGAATACTCATCATCATCTTCTTGAACAGGCGATGGAGGCAGCGGTGGAAATTGAGGCGATGCAGGTGAATTAGGCAGTGGTCCAAATTCATGCATGAGTGGTTTAAACGAATGTTCTACAATTTGAACATGGATTGGAAAATCTCCCCCGCTGGAACCAGTGGAGTCTGAGGATGTTTGTCGATTGAAAGAAACAGGCATTTCCTTTGAACTCATTGATTTATGTATCCCATTTCTTTTGTTGCTATTCGATTTTTCTCGATGATAGTCCAGCAGTCTTTTGCTCGGGATCTCGTTGTGGCTAGAAGATTTTTGAATATCATTCCGCTTGTGCCTCTCACTAGAGTTAAATGCCATGTTATTTATCAGAGGCAGTTCACTTTCATCATTACTATATTCATCCTTATGAATATCCCAATCTTTCTGCATGTATTGTGCGGCAAACTGAGCGTCTCGTCCTTGACTCAACAGAGCGCTAATGTTGTTTTCTATTTTCTTCAAAGGAGAAGTATCCTCACTAGAGTGACTTGGAGTTTCGAAATCTTCTTCTTCTTCAACTGTTGTTGTAAGAATTTGACGGTTTGCAGCTGATTCTGCTTCAGCTGTGAGACTGGGCAAAGACACGACTCTCACAACAGAAGGTGGTACTATTCCCAAATCGACAGACGTTTCATTGAAGTGATTTCCACCATTAGACGTTTCGGTCCCTTCTTTCATAAGAGACTGTATGTTATCAAAGGTGCATGAGTATTTTTTGAAGTCAACAAATCGATTTTGCGGAGAGAGTTTATTGGGAACTGCAGCATTTTTATTAACGAAGCAACCATCGATCCTATTTTCTTGCAATTTCTTATTCTTTGGGCTATCATGGAAAAAGTCACGAGTAATATGTTTATCAGATCCGTTATTAAGATCTAAGCTTAAGCGGGATTTCGGAGAAGTGAGCTCTTTACCAAGATGATTTGATGACGGGATGCACAAATCGACACTGTAGCGAGAATTCGGTGTGGTCAGCTCTCGGCTGAATCTAGAATTAAAATCAATGCTGTATCGTGAATGTGGGATGCTCAAGTCAGAACTCAGACGAGAATTGAGAGACGAAACGGAATTGTGCGATCCTGACATTGACATTCCGCTGATAGACAAACTGGAACCTTCGATTGATTGCTCTCCATCAAAATTTCGATTGCACTCATTCTGAATGTGTTGTTGAATATTTCTTGGAGGCTTCTGTGGCTTTTTGCCAAATTCAGGTATATGTTTGCGATCTTTTTTCCCCCGTCGAATAATGTATGTACCGGTGGCGTTTATCTCAGATATATCTTCTGGTAAAGGTAATTGTTCAGATTCTGTATCAGAGAAGGGACTCATGACTTCGTCTTCAGTAGAACAGTGTAAGGGTGGAGGGGGCCAATAATCGCCTTGCCCTTCTGTTACCCATTCTTCTATTCTTTGTGGAATAGAACTTGTACTTGAATTTGAATTGTCTCCCGATTTTCTTCTTCTGCGCCCGATGACCTTAAATAAATCCAAAACAATACTTCTATATAGTCAACCCTAAAACTGAGTACACAAAGATATTTGACAATAATAAAGTATCATATGACTCTTTCAGCATATATAACATATTGATTAATCAATTAGATATAAACAAATAAACTATTTGAATTTTGGTTTCCAGAATTTAATTTTGTTTTGCAAAACCACAGGAAAGATTTTAGTAATACAAAAATTTATAAATGAGCTAATTTAACATGTTTGCTGTTGAAAACGCCTACCGCGTAAGCTTATATTGGAGAGACACTGGTTACCCGCCAGACGCGTCAGCCCGTATTCAGAGCTTGAATCTAACGGAATATTGCTGAGCGTAACTCATTTTTGGCAAAAACCATTTATGAAAAAGCTGTAAAGCTTCTTAAGATTGAATTTTTTCAGTGTCTTACATATATTTTATTCTGCAGTGAAAATGTTCAATAATTCCTTCTATTATATGATTATTAATTGTTCTAAAATAGTAGTCTTGAAATAAATATTAAGGCAATCAAAATTTTAATCCAGTTTTTGAATTTGTAGAATAATCGTTCAACTGATTGGACCACTAGATGTGACATTTTCTCAAAGGAAAATCTATTACTGTTTCATAGAAACTGTCACCATGAGTTAATTTTATGGAACTGGTATAGGCACCGATAGATTATCAACATTGTTTGACTGTATGTGATTAAATATTTAAATTTATTTTATTGCCTGAAATGAAATTTCAATTTAAGGAGAGGAAAACATTTTATAACATTACAAAGAGTTACCATACAATCCAAATTTCTTTGCATATTGCTTGAGTTAAGAGAATTTGACTAGCAACATGTTATTTCAGTCAAATCCCATTGTAACGAAACTCGTGGGACTAACAGTTTTATTTCATAATACTGAAATTTCATTATAAAGGAATGTAAAATAGGTATATCCTATTTTTAGTCCCCCATGATAAGTTTGTTATACTGGAAAGTTTGTTATTTCGATTCCCAATAGCGGGATTTGACTGTATACAGGTAGAATTATCTTTGACTAAAAAAATTTAAATTATTTTTATTCATTGGTTTCGGCATTAAAATATGTTGTTTCTGAAACTTCAAGGTTTTCATGGTGGGTATACTTTCGGAAGAAAAGTGCTCGTATGCATAAATACCTTTGTACTTCCTGGAGTCAGGAGTGGGTCATCACCATCTAAAGACACTTCCCATGCGATGGAGCTTCTCTTGGAAGGTGTCAACGGAGGGGGTGGGGGCAGAGATTCTTCCAAGGAATCGTCGGAGAAATGTTCTTCATCATCGGCAACATCTGAAGTGGATCGTTTACCTGACATGTGGATGAGATTAGACACGTCTGCAGGGCCTCGACACACTTCTCTATGTCTCTCCATGGAACCGGCTAACGTGCGGGGAGGAACTTTGCCTCCCGGTGAAAGCGTTTCTCCATCTGATCTGTTTTCTCTTCGTGTCACTTTTTTGATTTCCGAAGAGACGGGAGATGTCTTAGCAGTGAATGAAGCCGATAGTGGGGAAGTCTTAGGGAGATTGTATGTTGGAGAGTGAAGCTGCTTTGTATAAGGAACGTTGGCTCCAGGATAAATTGTAACAGGATGTTCATTATAAGGCATGTTCCCTAGAACGAAATCGTTTTCGTAATTAAAATTATTAGACAGTGGGAAAGCCGTTTTAGGGTACTCGACGCTTGGGGATCTCTTTGAAGCCAGAGAGGTATTTATCTTGGTGCTGCGGTCGTCTCGTTTGTGTCGAGGCGGGAGCCACGATGGTGGTGAGGCGAATGGAGACGGTTGGTGGCTTCCGTAAGGCAGAGATGAAAAGCGGCACTGTGGTGGTGCGGACAATTGGTTGGTAGGCGTAGGCTTGACTTTTGTCGGCGAACTCTTTTCCCATCCAAAAGGTCTTTGATGTCGAGTTTTAGGCTGAAATAAGAAAAAATAAATATAATTACTAAAAAAATATTTAACATGAATTGTAACTTCGTTATGCCCTAATTTTAACAAGTATTTTATTTAATTCATCAAAATAAAAATTAGAAAAATGAATTTAGAAAATCTTAGCTTTTATTTACCAGTGTGGTCTGTGTTGAATTGGAAGACCTCCCATTACAATGAGTAATCAGAGGCTCAGTTGGTCCCAATATTGGTGATTTTATCTGATCTAAATTGGTGATACTTCTTTTTGATGAGTTCGATGGGCTAACTCTGAAAACAAAAAAATGTAAGATTTAGTAAAAATAGAAAGAATCCTTCAACTATTTTTAAATGCGTCTTTGCGCCAAGAGTTTTAAAGAATAATATACAAAACTTGCAGGTTACAAATCACTACACTAGATTTGAAAATATAAAATATTTGTTATTCAAATAATTTGTGTCACTTCATATAATGAAATCTAAGCATGTTTTTAATCAATGTGTTGATTTAGGGATGGTAGGTCAATTGCTACTAATAAAGATGAAGTTTGTCTGTTTTTTTTTTTGGATAATAGTTTAAATCAATGAAATATATCGTGACTTCTACTATGTGAAGTTCTGAATGCATAAAATTTTCATTCTTTGATTCAACCACTTGACAGTTTTGCTCGGGTGTGAAGCATGGAGTTCGTTTTGTATAGTGACGAGCCTAAGCCTCGTTTATACAAATATTGTTTCGACTTATTGGAAGTGTTTCCCCAATCCATTGGCTTAAATCAAACAGAAGTTTTATATTATATCTCTTTGTTTGCATTACATATGAAAATAAATAAAAATCAATGATAAACTGACTTAGGCAGTAAAGTGGAAATAATTCTTTCAGCTTCTGAAGGCGGCGGAGGAGACAGCGCTTCGTCATTTCCTTCTGCACTGAGTGATGTGACGCTCACTTCACTGATGTTAAGTGGAGAGGCATTGTTGGGTGCTGTTGGTTCACTGAGTGTTACTGGTTCACCTTTCTCTTCAGTTGGGCGGAAGCTTAGTGCGAATTTCGTTCTGAAAATAAAATCATCGATAACATTTTATTTAAGTATTTATAGAATAAAAACTATTATATAATTTATGAAGGATGATACATGAATTACTATAGTAGTAATGGCTAGCAACTGTCATTAACACTTGACAGGTTTTTCTAGTTACTTGCTGTATCATTTGCTAGTTGTTGGTTTGTGGATTTTTACTTTCTTAGGTTTGAATTAATGCTAATTTTTAAACACAATGGTATGTACAGATTGGAAGGTTGATAATGGATATGGCAGTATTATTAATGGTAATATAAAACATTTTTAACCATCGAAATTCAACATCTATAATATCTGTATGGTTGATTCAGTTCTGTCCAAGAGAGTGAACCTTTTTGAAGCCTAAGGGAAGATGAAGTACTAATAGACTATTGCTTCGATAGTTGAAAGGAGTGGGAAAGGATCTATAATATAGAATATAATATCAATATATGTGTATAATATGAATAGCAGTTCACACAAATGAAATGCTGTTATAATGATAGTGAAAATAAAATATTTAGGCAAAGTTTTCTAGCCTATATTGTGTCACAACAAAAGTATTATATGTATACCACATCTAGATATTTGATGATATACTGGTGTAGCCTATCTGAGAAGTACTGGGATTACGATTGGAATGCATTAAATGTGCATTTAAATAAAATCTCAAACATGAACATGGCCTTCAATAGGAAATTAAATAAATTTTTACCGTCTTCCGTTCATGCTCATGTATCCATCGTCTTCAGACTGATGGCCACCCAGCGAAGGGCTGTCGTCGTCAGGGGTGGCTGCTGGTGCTATAGTCACTTCTGCTCCTCCCCTTTCTCCTGATACTCCTATGACCGCCCCCTCACCACCCTCGCCGGTATCCCCTGTGCTGTTCACAGCGCCGCTCGATGCTCTCTCCCCGTCTTCGAATTCACTCAGTACGCTATCCAGCAGCTCCAGAGACCTCTGCACCTCGTCTCCTCCCCTGGAAAAAGAAAAACAATATTTTTACTTTAAAATTAGTTTTTTGATTTAAATACTTTTATAATAAATTATATCCTCTATTTATATTAGCTGATTATAGATATGGTTACAATTTTTTGATGACTGGACCAATGTAGCAATACACTATCCTTTTTAAATATACATATTCATATAAATATTCGTTTTACCATTTCAATATTTGGTAGAGATTCATTTTATAATATTTAAATAATTTCAATGATTTTGTCGATGCACTATTTGTGTATTATTTGGTACAGTTACAGGAATCAAGTCTCGTTGTTGTGTAAATGGAAATGGAAGAAAACAGTGTAGTTTAATTAATTAAAATTGCTAATCATTGATAAAATCAAACAAAACTTTTTTATGTTTTACTATTGTAGTTAGTATTACGAATACTGTTACTTTGATGGATCTCTTTTGGACGTTTGACAATATTTTGAAATAAACTACCCTTAAATCAATATGATATAATCACTAGTGTAGAGAGGACAGGACACTGTCCTGGCACTTCTATCTGAGCCAGGGTGCCACTCTGCCACTTTTTTGACATGGAACTTACTTTCAACATATATTTTGATGTTAAGCGCTTATTAGCACATCATCTTTTTAAAAAAAAATATTCTCGCCTATTTTAAGCTTTTATAAGAAAGTGCCGCATAAGAGTAATCGAGACTCATTTTATATATTATATAACTGGGAAAAAAACTTACTCAGGTCCTGTGTTTCTTCCTCTGTGCAGCATCCCAGCACTTGCCATCTCAGTCTAGTCTCCTGAAACAATAAATGCAAAACTTTTAATATAATGTACGTGCGATAGATTACACGGTGTGCATTAATAATATTAACACACTCCAATGTAAAATTTCACAGTGTCAAAATTTAAAAGACAACTTTTTGAACACGTATTTTTTGTATAAAATAACCACTTAACATGTTTTTCAATGATTATTTTTGTTTTCAAATTTGATTTTTTCTACTGGTTTTCATGCTAAATGGCTGTTTTATACAAAAAATACTAGTTCGAAATTTTTTCCTTTACATTTTGGCATGGTGAATTAAGTTCATTTAGGAACTACCCCCCTCAATTAAAAAAATTAAATGTTTATTTTATAATGAAACACATTGGGTAAGTGTAATGCGTATTCAGTTTCAAAAAAGCATTTTTGTCAGTGTCAGATCAAGGTTTTTTTAAACCCCAAGCTAGTGGCGTAGCTACATATTCAACGCCCTGGAGTAAGTAAAATCGTTACGCTTCCTACAGTCTATTGTTTTTTAGCTCTCGCACTAACTAAAATTTTATTTGCGCCCCCCGTGATTTGTGCGCCTGGAGCAGACTGTTCCAACCGCTCGGTAGCTACGGCACTGCCCCAGGCGTAACCTAGTTAAAGACGTAAAAATACGATCAAGATTTTTTCGTAAATTTTATTTCAATTATTTATTATCCAAAGCAAAAACGTGCAAGGGCGATGACCTCCGCTTTGAAAAAGTAAAGCGAAGGTAAAAAATAATTTCTCCCGTGAAGAAAATTACAGCATTAATTGGTCTAACCTCCCCGCCAGCCACGGGAATTAATACGTTTTAATTAATAGGAAAAAAGTAAGGCAATAGTGCTATTTGTTCTGTTACTTGATTCATTTCGGCGTTTTTATTGCAGCTGAAAACTTCCCCTCTTCGTATTTTTCTTTTGTTCCAGTGTACAATCACATTTTTGTTGTTATGTGCCCTAATAGTTCTGTAAAGCGTTGCTCTTTTGGTGGCATTAAAGAGAATCATTCAAATCAGCTATAATAATAACAATATTATGATATTTAATTAGTTTCTTTATTTCTTTTTCATTCCGCTTCTGATACAGGTAGTTATTTCACTGATACGTATTTGGCTGATAATGTCACAATGTTTTCAGTACTATAAATTAAATGTATGTATCTACGGAAGGCGTTTGTTTTCCCAATAATTTAACATTTTTTTTTGTAAAAATTGATCACCATCCTATCCCTGACGCATATTTTTTATCTGGCAATTTATTAATCAGTCTGATTTCATTAACGAATAAGATTTATTTATTTATTCTGCTGATTATTTACTGGTGTATTCATATTATTATCAGTCTAATTATATTAAGCATTTGGTCGTAGATGATCATATCTCGTATGTTGTCTATGCTCTATGGGATGCTCAACGTTTGGGTGGAAATGGTGCCAATAAAGATGACTATTTTATTATTTGCTATCTAGAATATATTTTGATTTATCCGCTATGAAACAGGAGCATTTGGATATTCACAATGTGAAGACTTATCTTCACAGATTTTATTTACAAGAATCCTGTATATATGGATTTAAAACGACGTTTGGATTACCAGGAGGACGTAGTGTATACTAGGGATGGAAAATTTCGAGAAAATAATAACAATAAGAATTTCAACGTCTTCGAAATCACGGTTTTTTTTAAGTTGAATTGAGAATTGGAGGTTTTTCGTCTTTTTAGCTCTCACACAATTACTTTCTTCGAGAAAGTGTAGTATATTTTAGCTCGCGTAAGGTAAATTTGGAATTTGATTTTGCAATCCCTAGTATACACTGTATACAGTATGTATTACATTGTAACTCGTATATTGTATTGTGTTCTACGTGGATGTTGTATCAGTTTGATACACGATACGTGTTATAACAATTTTATATTGGCCATTGTTTACAGATAAAAAAACCATGGAACGTTGCGAAAAATATACAAAAGGTTTATATATTATTATAAAATAAAATTGTAATGAATGAGTTTTGAGTGAAAGAGTTTTATAACAATATGATAATTACGCTAATCTAATCCAACGAATTGTTTCAGCTCAAATTACAGAATATAGGTGGTGTAATGATGCTGGGAAATGTAATTAATTTTAATCAGAAATAATGATAACACGCAGGGAATTCGAATGAACGATGTGTATTAATACCGAAGCCGAAGGGTTGAAAAATAAACAAACGAGCTTTACTAATGATACGGAGGGTGAAAATCTAAAATAATATTGTATTTTAAACCATAGATACGATTATCTAACACGAGTTTGATGCCAAAGTTTTAACAGTATAGGTATTTAAATTATTAAAAATACATCGGATTATTGCATGAAAATAAGTGTAATTTTGTAATCCTCGAGAAACATTTATCAAGAAAACTTTTTGCAATGTAGAAATCTTCTACATCCATTTATAGTAAAAACAACAATATACCTTAAAAGTTTATTATTAAAAGCTAATTTATTTTGAAATTCATTTAAACGATGTGTTGATTAGTATTAATACTGTCGATTATTCTAGAGATAATGAATAGTCATATGCCAACTTTTAACTGTATTTAAGATATTTTTATGTATCCTTTTTTATTGTATATTTCCTCGGTTGCGTAGATGTTTGGTATGATGGGAATGCGGGTTCGATTCCCACCCCTGTCTAATTTTAAAATAATAGCACTGGATGCCCATTGAGTTGAGAAACTGTCGATTAATTTCCGTAAAAAATAATCTGTCAAATCATGTCTTTGCAATGTGTAAATCCATATGCTACACTTTCAGAGCGAACATGGTAAAATATATGTGTACTTATATTTATTATTTAAATATAAATTTATCAAACTCTCAGTTGCGGTAAAATAACTATGCTTGGCATGTCAATTTGTAAATGTAAAAAATTCAAAGTTATATGAGAATATATTGAATATAATTCAAGTTATCACTGAAACAACATATTTATAATACATATCTGGTTTAATTTAAGCGTATCAATTTGGCAGCGAGTAATAAAACTCAAATACAAAATACCCCTATTAAAATTAATCTCATTATCTGTGTAATTTTTATGTCTTTTTAACAATTCTCACCCTGCTGGGTGAAAATTCTGCGCATGTCACTGGCTATGCTAGAGAATATTAATGCCAGTCAGGACATTATATTGATTGTCCAAGAGTCCCAGCGAAAGTTTGGCTAAGGTCTTCAGCAGGCAAAAAATAACGGCCGATATCTTTGTAATAGGAAAATATAATTTCTGACACTCTTCAAACTATTAGAATCGGGTTATTACGTATTATTTATTATATATGTGAATTAAATAGTAAACGGTTTTGTGGATACAATGATAGAAAGTTTAGTGTAATGAATGTAGAAATACTATGATTACACATTTCTATACGTCTATCATACATGGCTTATTAGATACAGTATCATAAACGACATCAACAAGAAGGGGTTAGAAGTTTAAATGACATCATATTCCAACATAGATTGATTAAGGGATGCAACCGAAAATACCTTCATTTCCACACGTCATTTACAACGATCCGTTTAGAAAATAATGCTGGCTTTAGCTAAGTGTCCTAGGGATTAATTAGTGGGGGAAATAATTGCAAGTCATCACCTGTACCTATCGTGACGATATATTATAACAGCGAGTAATAGATACTGAGCAATTTAGACAGGTAAGAAAAAAGGTCACATTTAATATTTACGCTTGAGAAATGTGTTCATTAATTAGTTAATCCAAGTCACGCACATATTGACTAAAATATTGCTAAATGAAAATAAATGTAACGTAATATCATTATTTATTTATTTACATTTAGTATCTAAGCTTCGTTAAGAACGAAGGCATTGGTAAGAATTATATTCGAAATGCCTGATAGTGATGAATATTTTATCAAGGAGATATTTTAAGAAAGAATTTATTATATAACTAATTCATTTCTTTTAAAATGTATATATTTCTTTAAAAAATAAGATTTAAGTTTTGTGTTAACTTATCTCGTTTATTTATAATTTAAAATGTTTAACGTTGTACTGAATAAATTATATATTGTTACAATCGGACATAAAAATATGCAAAAAACGAACAGAATCCACCGAATTTCTATTGATTGTATAAATTTCTTCGTATTTTTTTAACGATTTTAACTTTTAAGATTGCCAATTTAGACTCCATATTTCACATGCTAGAGATTCAAACAAGCTTTGAGAACGCCATCGTCCAGATAACCAAAGACTGTGTATCATATATGATAGCTGGTTTTCAGACCCATTGCTTTAACTCACTGGGAACATAAACTGTAACACTAAATTGAAAACATATGTATGTTATATAGGTATAGAATTAACGTTTATAAAAATTGGGCGTTATTAAATCTCTCTTTCCTTTATGCTGGTTATTATTTTTTGACAAAGTAGAAGCATGTATTGTTGACTAACTGATATTTCTCTTTGACAAATTTCAAAACTTTATTAAACTATACATTATAAAATTTGTTACAAGACTAAGCCAGATTGATGTGATAATATAATCGACACTTAAATTGCACGCCCAAACCATTCTGCAGCAGCTGTTCGGACGATAGGCGGCCCACCCTTTCCATTTGCATATTCGTAGAGTAGTGAGAAGCTTCAAAGGGCGGAATCGCTTCAACGTGGTGATATCCGCCCTACAGGGCCTCAACTTTTCGTCCCATGACATGGCATGTGCATAGATTATTAGCGTAGAAACCTAAGGACTTTGGTTGGCTTTTATTAAAACCACTTAGCCAGGGCCGAGCTAGCCTATGTTCGGCAGATTGTTAGACGGTCAAAAACGATTCGTTGATTCGTATGAATGTACATTTTTAGAACAAATACGACAAATATTAATTATTCCCATTGAAGTATTATTGTATGATGCTTTATTTATTACAGTTATTGACAATTTGGTAATAAATGATACAATTTAATAGTGTGTGATTATAACAGTTTAACATTTAATTATTTTAATGTTTCAATTTTATTTATTTGATTAAAATCTTCAAGGATCGGTATAAAAATATTTGTATATATACCAAATAATTAATGTGTATTTCAAAGTAGGGTTTGGGTGCATATTGATTGAGCAGATAAGCTAACAGTCTATCCTTATAAAAAAAACAATTGGTTGATGACAAATTCTCGTGAATAGGAATCCATCAAGACATGTCTTCACATTATGGAGATCCATATAGTTCACTTTCCGAATGGATATCTTCACACTGTATATATGTATCATATTTCGGGTTAAAATGGTTGACAAGTATGGCTCTGCATTGGCATATGTACATTGAACATTGAAGTATTTAAGATCTAATATAATATTTATTAAACGAACTGATAGCTATTATTCCTACATTTTACGAGATTTTTTGCACAGATAAAATAAGTGACGGCTTATTCTTATTTAAAGTATTACAATGACTCGACGGAAACGGGTAAAAAGAGAATTCGCGAAGACGATTAACTAAGAAATAAATAATGTGACATGTATGTAATTTACTCTCTCCCAGGCGTGCCTCTGCGTTTATTTAGCTCGCCAGTTTGAGCCGCTAAAGGGTTTATTCCGAAACTTGAGAATGCCGTCGTTAAAACTAATGCAATAGTATTTATATAATGCAAGTTTTAGTTGTAACAGCGTCAGAAACATGTGACGATTATTAAACTCATGTTGGAACGCATGTTCTGCCAACAAAGGGTTTAATGAGACGTTTTACACTTGAGTGATCACCTAACACGAAAAACTCTTTAATTTAGAGACATATAGTGCATATAAGGGACGTTCTATTATGAAATGTGTCAAATTTGATGTCTTATTTTGACCGTATCCGACGAGATAAATCGATACAAACAGACAGCACAATTTCAAATGTAATTTATTTACGTCACTTTTATTTTGTTTGCGTTGTAATACTACATAATACACACACCAACGCATACTTATATATATTTTTCGTATGACTATATATTGTATAATGCAATATATTATATAATAATTAAGTATATATTGTAGTGTCTCCTCGGTAGCGTAAAAGTTGGCGATCAATCCGGGGAATGCGGGTTCGATTCCCACATCTGTCGGATTAAAGACAATCCAGAAGTGCAGGACTGGACGCCCATTCGGTTGAGTAATAGTCTGACAAACAATTCACGTGAAAAATAATCTGTCAAGGCGTCGTCAGATTGCGGAGATCCATATACTCCACTTTTGGATTGGATATCTTCACACTGTGGATCCATTTGCTTCACTTTAGGAGCAAACTTGGTGTATAAAAAATTATATAATAAAAGATAGACTTTTCAAAATCCTGGATATAATCCTTATATGATATATATTATTTGAACATATTAGCAAAGTAGCTTTCTTAATTATTGTGCATAAAAATGGAAAAAAAATAGTGATAAGTAAACATGAAAGAGATCCATTTTTAGCTTAGCTTACTCGCTTTTATCACGAACGACAACGTATCGTCGTATTCAAAGGGTTAAGAAAATTTATTTTGCCTCGGTTTTGAGCCAGTATTATTGAATATGTAATGAACTTTTTTCAGATATGCAATGCGTAACAAATCAAACGGAAAATTAAGCTAGTACATTAAAGTGAATTAAAGTCAATAAATACAGGGCTTCTTTGTTATGAAACCATTAGTGAATAATCCATCAGACAAACCAAGAGAATATGGTAAAGATGGGTAGAATGAACCGCTGGAAAAAGGGATAACTGCGAGATATATCTATTTTGAAACTGAAAAGAGTAATCCACTAAAGTCACGAGAAATAAAATAACTGAGTGGATTTACTTAGTTATGCAGTAGTATGCTGGAATGAAAACACGACCAAAGGTGGTTGAATTATTAAAAATACACATGTCCGTGAATTAATAATAGTATAAAAATGGATATTTTATATATTCATAGTATTTAAGCATGATAACATACAATGTAATGTTTCATTTAGTCAACGTCAATCTTTTGGAGGACTCAATAATTGCCGGTGTAAATTTCACACGTGTGATTATTTCTCTGCACGTGCACCCATGTAACAACTGAGTGATGGACAAGCGTGTGATCAGCTTTGCAAATTGACGCATCCGCTGTGTAGTTAACCATTTATTGGCTCAACAAATCCAACGTCCCAATCAACGACGTGTCCGATACAGAGTAAATTTTAAATGAATGTTCAAGGTTTGAAGTTCAGATGAATCGGGCCTTCCGTTCATACAAATATTTTTTATATTAAAATAATTAAACCTTGCTTAGGCATCCATTTGCTGTAACTTTATTATATTGTATAGTTAACCATTTGCGTTGAAAATAATTGAATAATGTGGCGAATTGAATATGAAAAACTATTCCAGTTAAACTACCGGGCGATGGGTAGAAAATGCCAGGTCTCATTAAACGCCTCGAAAAGAAAGACACAAGAATAAAATAAACTATTGAATTGAATAGGGTAATAAAGGAGTGGATATTTTTTTTATTAAATGTAATATTTACTTCTATATTTATTTTAAAAGGTCAGCGTGGGCGATTCGAAGCCGAACATTGCAAGTTTGATTCCCACAGCTGTCGGATTTGTAAAAATATAAAGATGCAGGACTAGATACCAATATGGTTGAGCAATTCTTGCTAAAAATATTTGTCACAAATAAGTCCATGTCAAAAATCCATGCAATCTATTTCTAGAGTGATCATCTTCTCACTGTGGAGATCCATATGCTCCACATTCGGAGTGAAAGTGGTATAAAATACAATTATATAAATAAAGGCGGTGAACAAATTCATGGGTCACGAAGTATAAAGATGAGAAGTATAAAAAATATTTGGTGACAGGGGGAAAGATTTGGGACAGAAATTAATAAGTTTTTACTCATTTACAATTAGTTGTAACAATACAGACATACATACTTGTATTGCAGTTCGACCATGTCTACTCATTTGTGCAATATAATAAAAACTGCACAGGATTGATATTGAATTTAGTACGGCGTGTGGGAATGCATTCAAGAGGGTTTACTTCTGCTTTGCGAGGCAGACAAAGCAGTCTGCGCCACGCAGTCTGGCCGCCAAAGAAATCCACTGTATAATCGGTCATACGAGTCAGGGATTTCCAACTCTCCTTAATAACAAGAGACACGTCCATCTTTGTGATGGAACAATTCGTAATTTAATATTGTGACCCATCAGGAAATAGCTTCATAATCTGAGTATGGGACAAAATGTATTAAAAACAACATGGGCAATGCATAATTGAGACGATTCTGGTACCACGATGCGATATATTTCTTTTCTATTGTAGAAATTACATGAATGTTAAAACAGCTTATTCACAGAAGCTTTATCGATATTGTCATATCATTCTCATATTAAAAATCAGGTTAGTACTTTCTTGAGGCATCCGCAATATATGGCCAAGCAAGCTTCAGGATAACAGCTTTAACACACAATTAATTTATTGAGCTATGGATTTGGTAAAATGGTGGAATATAATAAACGTATTATTTCGTGATAGCAGTTATCTATCAATCAGATGTTCGTCTTAAAATGCCCGCAACACGAGGCCAACTAAGTTATAATATAAATATGATAGATAATAATTATCTAAGTAAATTAAAAGTTTCATTGATGTATAAAATGACAATTAACGCATAATATGACACGGCATAAGACTGATTTATAATGCGACATCACTGAATCTATGATATTTAAATTGTTTTATTTAGTAATCATAGTACTTGTCAACTATCACGCAAAATGATATTTATTATTTCAGTTCTCGTGGTTAAATCTCTATGTAAGTGATGTACAATTTATGTTAATTAAAATTCAATTATAATAGATGTGCAAATTATAAAAAAATATTATAATGATCACCAAAAAGATTTATTATACTTGCTAATAGTTTTATTGCACACAAAACAGTGTTCTGTCTGTTGACAAAAAGGTGTGGCCAAATTTTCTCGTTATTTAATAGTGCCAAGAGATGTCGAGATCTATTTGTTAATATTAAACAAAGATCGCGCAGTATAATACTAATTAAAAGAAACATAGTAAATATGCCATTTCATAATTATGAATATCATTATTGAAATAACGCAATATGAATGTAAATAATTATCTAGAAATGTACTCAACACAGTATTAAAATGTACAAAAAAGTATATTAACGAGCACTGATTCCATATCTGCCACAAATAAATTTTGTTTAATTACCGTATTAATCTTCATCAGGAAAACAAAAAAAAGTAAAAGCGACACCTGTAACAAGCAGTTTTTCATTCATTACAGTTTCATTATTTGCGAGCTTCTGAAAAAGCTCGCGTGGATCGCACCTACCATATGTTTTCACTCGTTCTGGCGGTTTCGTGGCAGGAAACTGTAGAAATTATTGCCATGTTCTGGAAACGTTTTCCAACTACCTTTTCTTATTATTACGATGGCGTGTATGGCGATGGTTTCACTGTGTGATACAATATTTCACGTCTTATATTTTTGAATTCGGCGTAATTCTTCCAAGATGTTGAGCATTTATTTACTGGTCATTCGCTGGCAGATAACTGAAATAGGCACGCTTGATAGCAATTAAATCCCCAGAGAAACATTACGTGAATATACGCAGAACTTTGTTTTTACAATATATCGGACGTGAAAATGCTGTAATGGGCCACATTAACTCGCGAAAAACGATCTTCGGGATGTTAATTAATTACCATTCAAACGTATGGGATATATAACTTTGTTCATGAATTTTTACTAATCATGTCTGCTCCATCAGTTGGTAAATCACTATTATAGGAATGGAGTGAATGGAGCTTTGCATTGGAAATTTATTTTCACGACTGGTTACCAACCAATTAATCAGCCTATTACGGCAGACAGTTATTCATATTTCAATTTATAAAAATCCTACAGTTGTATGATTTTAACCTGCAATGCCAGATTCCGAAGCGCACAAACTAACCTTTCGGCCATCTAGGAAACATCATCAATAATTGATAATAATATCATAAGGATCTTTATCTTTTCTGTTAAGAGTTTTTTCGGCGATTTTTAAAAATATTTGTAAATTATAAGTGTAAACTGTTCATTAATCATCGAAAAAGAGAAATGTTATACATATATTCTATAATAATATTACGCATAATTTAGCGTGAATTTATTTTAAGCTTTAGTAGATGTTAAAATAAACCTCATACATATAATATTTTACAAAAAAAGTCAGATTATTAACTCAAAATATACTGTGTGTATAAAGCACAGATATTTTTATACGGAGTTGATTTCTTTTAACTGTATAGAATTTTTGTTTTGTTATGTTTCATAAAAATCAAACAGAATAAGATATATTTGAAATGAAAACTTAAAAATAAAATGTACAAAAATAGAAAAGCTTATAAAATGGCTTCATTTGGTGTGGACATGTTTTCGTGACAGCCGTTATAAGTGATCAGTGTAATTTTTGTTAGTAAAGTACCAACGATAAACGAAGGTAGTTTATTAATACGAAATTCCAGTCGAAAGGCTATGGGACCCAGCTTATTACTGATGTTCCATGAAAGTCCTCAAATTTGTAAAAGCTACAGGAAAAAATCTATAAAAAATGGCTGTATTTAAGGACTCAAGTATTGCCATTATAAACGCATTTTTTTGTAAAACACCCGCAATCATTAAAGAAGCCATTCTTTCAGAATACATAAAAAATATATAATATTTTGCGACGAAAAAAGGATGGGATAAAAAAAAGATAAAAAACAAAAAAGGGTATGATGAGTGAATGTGAGTTTACGATATAAAGGTATTATTTGTGTAAAAGATTTTTTTTCATCATTTTATTTTTAAGCCAGTCTGTGACCTTTGTGATGACGGTGAAAGCATCGTAGGCGGTGGACGCTGAAATAACGGCCTGAAAATGCTTTGAGTGAATATAGAGATAAAGCGAATGTTCACCTAAAAGTTAAAGCTTTTATTCAAAAGTCGTTATACGCTTTATGAATGATGTAAACTTACAAGTAGCGTGTTAATTTTCATGATACGAAGATGAATAATTACGGTATAATGCTTCTTACTAAATAATATTTTTATGTAGTGAAATATTTTAATTATGCATTGAAAAAAATTCTGAGACGACAATACTTAAAAGTGGACTTTTATATCAACTATTGAATGAAAAGAAGATTTTATATTTAGTAAGATACTAATGAAAAAATAAATACGTGGCAGAAAAGAGCTTAAATTATTTGCTCTAATATGGTTAGAATTATAATAGGGTCTTAAAGTGTGGAACAAAAGCTAAGTGTTCGAAATCGTAAAGATAAATATATTTTGTAAAAAAAGCTTGTACTTAATTAAAATAATTAGTTAATTTCATTTAAATGCGATTTAATATCATTGAATTTAAAAAATAATGAAATTTATACATTAGAAGAACAGTTTACAAATATAAGCGGCAATAATTCCATTATCTATGGTATTATGATATGATTAAAATGAACACTTATCTTAATAACGCAATGTGTTTTCAGCAGTAAATTTAAAGGGGGCTACACACGTTCAAGTTTGCTTGCACAATCATTTGTGTGTTTATTTTTTCCCTCCGAAAATGGAACATCTACGAATTTTAGGTAATCCTACGGGTATTTGATATAAACTATAAGACCGGCAATCTACCGACATAAAATTAAATATATAAGCCATTCATTGATATTGAATGCTTTGATTATTATTATTGCTTAATATTAACATGCTAGATTTAACCATCAAAATGCACTGTGGGTTTTGAAAGTTAATAGTTCATATTACAAAACGATATCAAAATAGTACGATGCACAATTTTATTATTTTAAAAATGTTGCTAGTAAATTATAAAACAATATGAAAATAAAAGAAAACTTATTCAATCCATAATTAGTAATTCTAACTAATATTAGAGAGACTCAAATCTGAATTCAATTCAAAGTCTTTTTTTTACTTTATCACTCTCCTTGAGTATCCTTCATGTATACTTGCGCAAATTTACATGAGCGTACGTAGCCCCCTTAACACTGTTCACTACAACAATTCTAATATAATATTTGCTTAGAAAAAAATGTTGAACAATATTTCGATGAATAAAATGTTTGATAGAAACAATATACATGTTAAGTTAATATAATCAAACGACGCAGTCGAATATTATAATAGGAATTTTAGTCAAACAAATCTCATTTAACCTTTCTAGACTTCTAGAGTAATGACTGATTAATAAACTATTCTTCATATTACACGTAATATGTTTACGATAAGAAGTAAAACTGTTGCTCTGTAAAGCTATTTAAAATTGCTTTTCTTATAAAAAAACATGTTAGCTTTAAAAGGAGAAACAAATCCTTTGTAAAATTGTCAAATATGCTAGGATTCGATAACTCATCGGGTAGATATATATAAATATAACAGTAGAATTATAATATGTACCGGTGAAATTATTTAAGGTTAATGAGTACCATAATCAATTACTACACATCCGCAGTGTCTTCTTGGGATAAGAATACTTTTTATTTATGTGTTATGATAAAAGATTATAATAATATAACAATATAAATTATGACGTATACTTAAACTACAGTCGCGAATGCACTTGTTGATTTACCGTTTCCATGGTGAATGGAGTTGAATTTTACAATGATGTATAAGTTACGATTATGAGATTGTCTATCGATTATAACATCAATCAAGACAAGTATTATCAATTAAATTCAAAATTAGGCTAGGCTATCATTGAAACTATGTACGACATCACAAGGAACGTTATATAAACAACTTAACAATAATTCAACAAACAATATCCTTTTATATTAATTAAAATAATTTAAAAATGAAACTGACTTTTAGTTAGATTACTTTGCTGAAATATTTTTTTTGTTATTGCAATTATATTATAAGCCATGAGAATGTAAAAAAATACGCAATGGAGATCGAAATGATAATATGTATGTCAGTATAAAGGCCATTTTATTCTCGGAAAATAGACATTTTCTATTTCATAAAAACGAAACAAAAATGATGCTGGGATTTTTTCGCAGAACGGAGAATGAACAGAAAACTCGGCGAAAGCATAAAAGGTTTTTGTACATAAAAGTACGTTGTATCTATTTGTTTAATGTCCGTGTATCCATAATATATAATAATGTGATGAGACGGCTATGAAAGTAAATTTAGTGTAGGAGTTTTTTTGAATTTGTATCCATTAGAGCGAGAGAAAAGTTAATAATAGGTGAAGAAATATTTACACTACTAAAGTATGGAATATTTATAAATGTCAGTTTTTTATACGCTCACATAATACACAATTCTCGCTGGCGTTGTGATAAGTGCAAATTCTCAGTGGAAGAGTGAATTGAGTGGTGAATTTTATGAAGTAATTAAATCTCTATTTATTTATAAACTTGTGTAAATATTGTAAGATTAAATACGAGTATATTAATTCGTAAAACCGTAAAACTTTGTATTATATGTGGCTATTTTAAAACGGCTAATTTAGTTTAAATCAAATCACGACCAAAGACAATAGAATCTTTCTCTTGTTCATAAATGCACGCTATAGATTTTTTATATGAGACTACAATTTTATACCAATTTAAATTTGATATTCCAAATTTAAATCACCACAGTATTATAATCCGTGAATTTCTTAAATTAAGATCAGTTCGCACTTAAAAAGTGTAACGGTATGAAGCAAAGGGCGGGAGCATACCTGCAAGTTTGTCGTGCCCCGAGCTCCAGGGAGCGGAGGTAACTCATTTCACTTCATAGAGCGTGATCACGTGACCAGGGCGCGAGTCTGGAAAACTGGAAAGTTGCTTGCTGTATGTTGCTTAGTCCCAGTTAGCTCGTATATCAACCACCTGTAACAATAAAGTGTAAACACATCTTTAATATTAAAATATGCGTCATTTTTGCAATGCATCAGAACAATAAAATAAGAACCCTTAAAAAAAAATGAATACATAATGTCACTTATACTCAAGCTGTGTACTTAAATATTTTTATGATTGACTATGAATTCTAAGCGTGATTAAGAAATCGATTTTTTAACACAAGTCCTAATATACAATAATACATCGATAAAGGTCACCTATCCGTCGTATATTTGACACCTTGATCTCCAGCAAAATTTTGCTGTCTTTTTTATGCTGTAACAAATTCCTAGACAATCTTCATGGGGTCGTATGCAATATATATTATACGTTGACTAATACAGTGCTACCAATATTGGTAGCATAAGCTGCGCTAGCATAATTTTGAATATTTCTATATGATATCTGATTATTAAGTGTTCGAAATATTTTCTATTTTGATTGGATACACGTGATAAAAATTATCTAAAATTCAGTTTGAAAAATTATCGTAGAAACGCGATATAGTTTTAAAACTTCAGCGATAGATGGAAATACACACGTTTATAATTACTTGGTAGTATTTTATGTCATTTTTGCATGCGTAACAGTGCGGCCCGTAAATTGTTAAATGTGGAAACTTGCTGTTGATAAATGTACAGTGTACTCTGGATTATCCGTGTCGTATGTTGACATATTATTTATTGAAAATTTCGTTGTAGAATTTTTTCATAGCCCAGAAATACCCTTGAAGTATTGGAATGGCAAAAACACAACATTACTCTAGGCTTCAAATTCGTCAACACTAATTTAGCATTACCAGTAAATTAAACGACAGTCCAGTAATGAATAGGTAATTTAAACATTTAATGTAATTCGAATTATCCGGGGTCCTTTTTCCTAGCATTCTACCGAATAATATAGATTACAGTGTGTGTTATTTTTTTTATTATTATACTCATGTGGTATTAAATAAAGCAAAACTAGTGTTATATCTTCTAAGATCCTAACTTAAATTTAACCGGAAATCTGAAGATATTGCAAGGATGAAAATTCATGATTTATTATTAAAAATATGGGCTTTCATAATGAGTTCACTTTGCACAACGAAGATTCATTAATTAATTTATACATAGAAACGGTTTTCCCATAGAAGCGGACCGATATGTAATGTCAGATTCTCTAGCAAACGGTCTGCAATTATACAATATTCGAGATTGAATCAAACTTCCCGGCATAACCTTAACACAATTCAATTTTGGCTAAACTACTTCTAACGGCTCACCAAGTTAATTAAGCTGAAGTTTCGGTGGGGAAGAATGGCCTGGGGAACGGGGTGGAGGCCCTGAAGGTCAGAACTTGGCTTGGAAACTTCAGCTCTGGATAATCACTTATCCGAGAACACTTGTATATTAATTAATAACAACAAAACTAAGGCGGAAATGGTGAGGTGACGGTGAATGAAAACTGTAAGGGGTCGGAAAATCACGTATGGGCTTTCTAATTATTATTGATAATGGTGTGCCAAATTTCATTGTTGTTAAACCATAAGTACAAATATATTATGATTTAAATCCATATACACATATACAATGTAATATCGTAAAATTAATCAACCAGAATTTTGAATTAAAGCATTTTATTGATAACCAATTTGATGTTGACACTAGTACTATATTATTATTCTAAAGCTAGAGAAAATAAGTCAGAGATCTAAAATAAAAGGCTCAAATTCGTTTGAAAAATGTAATATAATGAAGCAGTAACAAAATTATCATAATATGATAATATTACTATCTTATACGCCAAACTACTCGTAGAATTGTAGCCTCGGTGGCGGAGTTAGAAGATGCGCGCATTTTGGACCCGAAGGATGCGGGTTCAAATCCCGTAAGGTTTAGCAAAAAGCCAATTGGATTAAGATTGCCTGACAATCAGTTGTAATGAATTGATATTTGTCAAGGAGGAGATGTAGAAATATAAACAATTTGCGATAAACTAAACTATACAAATTGGTGATAACTGATACGGAATCAGAATCAGTTTTACGTAAATATTTGAATAATTGTATAACAATATTTTTAAATGTATATCATGCAAAATATAGAAACAATCGATTGGAATGGCTATCGACAAAATAGAATTTAATCGAAGTAAAGCCCACTCAATTATGAAGCATTTCAAAATGTAAATTCGGTACCTTATAGAAAGTTTACTGAAATGTACAGTGAAGTAAACATAAAAAAATGCGAGCGAGAAAACTTAGAGTGAGTATAAAAATTGTCATTATTAAAATATTGTCTACTTAATTTACTACCCCCGTGTGATAATATGATAAGTGACCAGTATTTATGTTTTTTTTTCCAAATATTACACTGATTGCAAGGTGTTCATACTTTATGCATTCCTCAAAAGCCCTGATGATTTTAATGATGTTACTACGAAATAAAAACATTAATCAATACCAACACAAATAGTTATTTTATATAAAATTTAGAACCGACAAGTGCGTAGGTGTATTGGACGACGTTTGTATGTGTGTTACACAGAGTCGATCACTCATTTAATTATGTCATTAAGTCTGACAAGGAAAGAGAGGGAGCATTCTGAGCGGCTTGTCATACTGGCTTGCATATCAATGATACATGCCTAGGAATGTTGTCTCTCTGTTTCCACCGTAATTATTTCATTTCTTGCACTTATATTATATTATTTGACTTTAAATGCACAATCAAATGAATTTTACAGCAATTTACAATAATTGATCAAGCAGTTTTGGCATAATTTAAATTTAATACATCCAGTTTTGACTGAACGCTTGGGACAATCTCAGTGGCTTTACGATGGTACGATGAGGAGCGAGTTAGCTGATAACATAAACCAATAAAGAAAACCAAACAGATTCGACGTACTTACGTAATTGCATCCGGAGTTGGGCATTAAATAAGATTTGACTCATTAATTAGGACAGTGAGTGTAAAATTTTACCAAAAAATCGTGAGCTTTTAATCCTTTGATGCATCGGCGCGTCGCGGCGTCTGGAAAGTTTAAACTTCTCGGCGGTAGGCGATAGCAGATGCATAACAATATAAAGTGCGCAGTGCATATCGCATAGTGCACGGAGCATTGCACTGTCTCAAGTTCAGTGTCAGGACGCTGTGGAGGGAGAGTGGAGACATCTACTTGCATCAAAATACGTACAGCTGAGCCAGGGAGAGTGTAACGCGTAGATAGATAAACAATTGGACGAGAACATTACATGATATAATATCTTGCTTGATTTGATAATCATTAATCAAAACAAAAAGTTTATATCTTTTTATAACCATCCTTCATAGGTGTCTTAAGTATTCTACAAATCGTAAAACGTTACGTTGTTATACAAAAATGTTATATGAAGATTGCATAAACTTCAATGATTAAAATAATATGCATTTATCATTGAATTGAAAGACATAATCCAAACATCGGTACATTTTTACTGCACTGGTTAAAGTAAGTTTGTCCCAATTTTTCTTTGATATGTATGGAAGTATTTTTGATGTAATTATTCACCTATTTACTATAATGTTAGTATTCTACGAATTAAATGTTTTTTTAATTAATTTTGATATATTACTCATGAAAAAACAATACGTATACCACACAGAAAAAAATAAAAGAGATTCCTGTGGTTTTTAATGTGGACATTAAAAAATGTTAGTTAATTTAATAGTGACATAAAGATATGTAATTTGATGTTATAATAGTGATGAAGGAGAGTTTTTATCATGTTTTGTTAAATTTGTGTTGTGTGGTATACGAGATATTGCTGTGTCATTACCAATATGTATGATGGGAGGACATCAGAGTTTAGGCGTATGTATTTAGGATAAATATTATAATATATTATATATTACTGAAGATGATGCTTGTTTCGCAATGGAAACAGAAGCGAATGAAAATTTCTAAAATATTTAAGGGTAAACTGTAGTGTATCGTTGATAAAAGTTATTATACTATTCCGACATTTGAAGTTAGTTACATTAGTTGTCCAACCATCGAAATACGAAAAGCTAATCAAAGAGATCAGGTAAATGGCTGGAAAAATTTATTTAATGTAAACAGTTGAAGACTTCGGGTTGGCTATGTTACTGTTTTAAGATATCTATGACATGTTTACATTAAGATATTTATGATAGTTATACATTTAAAAATAATAAAAGATAGTTATTTTGGCGCGTAACAGAACATACGTTGATTAGCAGGTATACTAGTCTGTAAACAACGTTTTTTTTTTGTAAGCACAGAGAAAAAAATCCTTTTTTTGAAACGAAAGTAGAGTACTTAAGGTTTTTGAAACGTGTGAAAACAGATACGGTAGTTAGTAGAACGTTCTGATATTTTTACAAAATGAATTCATCTTCTTATACCATGTTCGCTCCCAAAGTGGGGCATATGGATTCAACGCAGTGTGAAGATATTCACTCCGAAAGTGGAGTGTATAGATCTCCACAATGTGAAGATGTCTTGACAGATTGATGAATCATTATGATTAGAAAATGAATACGTGCGTAAAATGATGCCTTATATAGAGTGTGTATTCTATAGAAAATTTGCTGTCACAATGACTTGAAAGTTATATCAGATATGAACGTTAGTAAGTTATGTAGTCTTTTCCGAGCTTTTACTTTTAAATAAACGTAAACAGAACTAGTTGTCATGGGAGCGGTTTGTACGATGTGAGATGTTTAATGAGAAGACAATGACATTATATTATTTTCGAGGATAGTATTTAGAGTAAGCATTGATGCTCATAGGAAGCGAGACTGGTTTTTACAATGAGGAAATTTTACGTTGATGTAATTTACGAAGCGATGTTAAATTATCCTCCAGCCCCGGTGAGATACACCCTTGTCATTCGTGACACGTCCTAACTAATGGGATATTTTAATATTTAAATGGACCTAACAGACTGAATCTATTGCCGAACAAAAATGCTGCAGGAGAGATTCAGGTCACAAAAACCAGAGAGAGGCGGCAGATAGCCCCGATTATACCCGACAAAATACACCCTTCGTACGTGATCACTGAAATTAAAATGAAAATTAAAGAGAAACATGATGGCTTTAGTTAGCTTTACAATTAATGATTTATGGCCACAAATGCGAATAAATCAGCTTTATCAAAGGTCACTTAAAAAGGATATACATTTTGAAATTATCCGTATAAAAAGTTAGTAATTTAAATTCCAAAATATTAATGGAAGGTTCATTTTTATTTTTTGTAGTAAAGTTATTTTAAAATCATATAAATCTGCGTAAATAAAAACGTTGCAATGATTAAATTATCATTTTGATGTAATTGATTAATAACATATTATTTATTTTATAATACATTTATTTTCTTTTCTCTTGATAATTATACAGCACATCATGCAACACAATATGTATGTGTTGCATTTTAATTTAGCTTAAATAGAGTGATATCTCCCCGGTAGCTTAGTTGGTAGTGTACGCGTCTAGCAATCCGGAGAATGCGGGTTAGATTCCCAGTTTACCAGCTTTGAAAAATCCAAAAATACAGGACTGGATACCCGTTGGGTTGCGAAATTGTATGACATACAATTCTCGTGAAAAATAATATGTCAAGGCGTCTTCACATTGCGGTTGTCCATATACTTCACTTTCGCAGTGGATATCTTCACACTGTGTAGATTCATATACTCCACTTTGGGAGCAAAAATTATATAAAAAAATAGTATCACAACTTGTATACCTAATTTAAATTTACGAATAAATATTAACGAATATTAGTAAAGAAACATACACATGTATTGAGAATGCTTTGCTTTTTAAAATAGTTCAATTATTGAATATTTATAACCACGTTCGTTCAAAAATTGGAGCATATAGGGGTTGGAGATGTTCACTACGGCAATGGAGTATATGGATCTCTTACGATGTGAAAACATGTCTTGGCAGATTTTAGCAGAGAATTTCTCAACCTTTTGGTATAAGTTTTGCATTTATGGATATTAATACATCAGTCGTAGAAATCGAATACGCAATCTCTAGTTCCGAAGCGCGCGTGCTAATCTATCGCCCACCAGAAGAAATGGAAATATTGTTGAATTTATAGTCCTAAAATATCAAACACAAGACGAACTCTGAAATAATAAAAAGGGTTTTTTTTACAGACGTTTGGGGATAATGCTTCGATTGCTTTAAAGTTATATCTTCATAATACATTCAAATAAATTATAGAACATCAGACGGAGTTACTTATCGAAACGATAATATTATATATAATACCTATTTATCAAAAATCCATTTTAATACGCAAAGTTATAATTTAGTGTTCAATGATTGTTTTGAAGTGCTTTTTAAATATTGAAAAGTCTACAAAAGTTTTTGCTGAAAACGCTTTTAGGTACTTAATGAGGGGATGAAATTTTTAAGGCTGGAATAAAAGTTTTAAACTGATAAATCAATCAGAGACGAACATCGTTCTGGCATTTGATCGTGATGTTAGTTCCAAAGTTGTGGTTACTTTATGCAACAAATATGACATAAGTACACATACACTGTGAATGTCTAAAAATAAGAAATTTGTCATTAATAAAACAATAACTTTGCAATTAAAATAGTTTTGTTTTGTCTATTTTTAACCATTTTTTGAAAGCTTAATTATTCATTCATTTACAATTATCTGTCACATATTAACATTAAACACATAAAAAATCTTTTGAATTCATTTGCGTGTGAAAAATATGGATGACAGTTTTTGTCTTTATGCCATTTATTGTCTTATTTTTAACCCATTATTTTCGTTCGAAATAATTAACCATTTCACCTTCAGTATGCTTTTTATATAATTCACGATTGAGTAAATACTCTTTGTTATGGCTTAATTAAATACGGATATATTAGCAATTTTAAATTATAAATTGGAACTGCGATTGAAAATGATGTTTTTTAAAGAGACCAATATCTGGTAAATTTAAATTATGACACGAAAAACATGAGCCATGTTGTATTTTGTAAATTAAAAAAAACAGAAGATAATCTTTATTTTGAAGTTTGCTTATTATTTATACTGGCGCGTTCACACTAATATGATGAAAGTATTCTTTGAATAAACGCATTCTATTAATTTCATATGTTACACATAAAAAGATTTTTTAGTATTTTTGTTTTAGTTAAGTTATGATATAGAATAATTAAATATTTACAAATGCATTTAAGTTTCCGTTTATGGAAACTAATGCCGGCTGTTTCAAATAGACCCTCTTCCGGAAAACTTTCACACATTCCCTAGTCCTTTCGAAATTGCGGCTAGGAATCCAGGATGAAAACTCTTGGACAAATATAACAGGCCTTAATTGCGGACATCGGAATCTAGACGTAAGGTATTGTGCCCCCTGCCTGAGCGGCTTGCAGCGACGCTCGTCGGCGAGGAACGAAGGGGATGCTGCAGCCGAAAGGAGGGGATCGCAGACGGCGGGGATGGTGACCCCTCGGGGGTTCAACGACACCAACTTCTTAAACAGTTGGTACCCTGCCAGGGAATGAAAATTATTTCGAAGGTTGCCAAATGCGTAGTGAGACCTTAATATCTTAACACGTAATAAGCTGGCTCAATGTTACAATGTATTTAACTTAATATGGAACATGTTATATCTAGTATGATTAAAAAACTTTTGTGTAAATCATTAAAGAACTCTACTTTTTGAAGAAGTCCACTTTTGGCTGAAAATGGCTTGATAATACCATCTTGTCGCACTACGTATGTCCCGTATTAATTTGACAATTCAAAGTTATTTAAATGTTTAAAAAAAAAACGTTTCAAGAAAATTTGACAACTTCATTCGGATCTGAGACCTACACGGCAAAATATATTAATCTACCATTTTGTATTTAGATCTATTAAAAGAATGTCGTTCATAGATCGCTCCATGAATAAGTCGTTTCAAATGTGTTTTTATAACAAAACAATCGCAAAAACAAATAGCAAGATAAACAGTTTTTACATTCTCCTGTGAAATTGTAAAAATTGCGCTTGCCAAATTTGTACTTTATGCCAACGTGTGCTGTTTTTAATTTGGTGTTGTACGATTCTAAATTATAATGCTAATTAACGATCTTCGTGAAAATTTGCACACGCATTATTGACCAGGATTTCTCAAGGTTTAAAAAACTATGTAGTAAAAAATAATTTACAATCAGTATTCATTTATAATAGTAGATGTCTACACGCCTTCATATCAAAAGAAAGTCAAATAAAAAACTGAAAATGAAAAAAGATTTATTTATTAAACGATACGTTTAATAAACACGCCAACAAAAGCGGGACGTTTAAAACTGGTAAACAGATGAAAATACGATTTTTGTATTACATTTTATATTTTGTGAAAATATTTTACTGTATTTACTTTATTCTGTTACGTACATAAATACATTTTAATGCATACGGAGTAGATAGGGGTTACTTAGCTATTATAAAAAGGGTTTGCAGATTGAAAGGGTTGCAAAAAAATAAACAAAACTTACGAAGTAAAATATTGAATAAAACGATCAGTGAAAACCAATGATTTTTTTTTTTTTATGTATCAAAGTAAATAATTTATGTTAGCGTAGTTGGTAGCGTGCGCGCCTAGAAATCCGGGGAATTCGGGTTCGATTCCCCATCTGTCGGATTTTTAAAATCCCAAAATACAGGACTGGATACTTATTGGGTTGATGGGGTGAGTGAGTAATTGTCTGACAAAGAATTCTCGTGAAAAATAATGTGTTAAGACGTCTTAACACTATGTAGATCCATATACTCCACTCAGAGTGGATAGCTTTACATTGCGTAGATCCATATGCTTTAATTTGGGAGCAAGCATTGTATATATATATATAAAAAAATATGTTAAATTTACTAAATCTATGCATCAATTGTAATAATAGTATAGTAATAGTATTCTTTCAAACCACGTTTGCTCCGAATGTGGAATATATGGACTTTCATAACACAAAAAATATATTGGCAAATAACAGTCAGCCAATCAATGAATACATTGAGATTTTAGGTCTAGTTTAAAAATCCTTATAAAGGTGTGGGATTTGGTTCATTGATAGTTGAATTGAACAAAATATAACGCAAATAAATAATTTAATTTCAATTGCGAGTATTTTTATATCAAAATGCTTCAGAGCAGGTATTTAAAGGGATTGAATCCGTTTTGTACTAAGATGGGAAATAAAAAATATTCCATTGCACTTTTACGGTACAAGCGGATTAAAAACCTAATATTTTATGACGGTTATGTTCTGCCGCAAGGCTGAACTATAAAAATATAGATAACATTGCATTTAACGTTTTACGATAAAAGATTTACGACAATATGTATTCCCCACGTCTATTATTGTAGATAAACAAAATGATAAAGCTAAGAAGGCATTGGAATTTGTAATACCCAAGAGAAGATTTTCAAACGTTTTGTATTGAAAGATAAAATACCTAAGTAAAGATATGAGAAACATTAAATGCACTTAGAAAAAAATAATAAATTTACACACAAGTATTAATTATTAGTAGATTTAAAAAAAATATGATTGCCTGCCAGTAAGTTGCAATGAAAATAAGTATCAAGCAATTCGTAATTAATAAATCATAAGTTAAAATATGGTAATTAATATTTTCGACTGATGGTGCTTGATGGAAATTGATTTTAAATTC
>JAGVSQ010000479.1:0-35023 GCA_022683975.1 Rhyacophila evoluta | reverse complement strand
ATGACAAAAATTCTTAGACCACTCGGCCAACCTGACTTGTGGCGTTAGTGCCGAAAATTACAAACAGTAGCAAAGGACGCCCCAAATATTGGCATCGCGTTACAATGATTTATCCGAATGACGTATGAAGTTCGGAAAATGCAACGGAATAAATTGGCAAGCGAAGATAAATACGTCAGGAAAACTACGTTCAATGTAATGTCGTCACAGATTTTCCCGACTGAAATTTGATGACGTTGTGATTCATATCATGACGCATTAATTTTGTGTATCGCTTTTCTATACTAAAATAATAATTGTATATATCTTTAGGAACTCACTTACAAATTTATTATATTGATATATGGCTTAACAAAATTTGTTATACGTGTGTCAAATATATAGTGAACATCCACTATTATCATGAAGATATAATTAAAAAATCAAATTAACGCTAGCAAAAATATCAATTACCATATATAGAAATATGTATTCAGTAAGGATTTTAAATTTCCTTAAAGGTAGCCGAGAGTTTGGCGTGCTCGCTTCGGCACAGGAGATTGCGGGCTCAATTCCCGCATATGCTGGATTTTTTATAATGCCAAAGATGGTGCAATATATTCTCGATGAATTGAACAATTGTCTGATAATCAATTCTCGGGAAAATAATCTGTTTAAGTCTTGACAATGCTTGGAACAAGGTTATTTTACTTATCTAATTATTTTATTTATTTATTATTTACTGCTATTTTGCAATTGCTCTAAAATACAACAAATACACCTATTTGTAAATGGTTTTAAACTCAGTTATGGTGTGATAAAAAGACAGTTTTGTTGATATTAGAAACATATTTGAGATTTTTTCTCTAGTTTAAGGTAATCAACATCTGTCTGATAATAAGCACAAAATTTTCATTACAAATAAGAAGAATTTTTTTGCAACAATTTCTAGGCTCAGGCAGGAATTAGCAACTATTTCCTCTATCTCTATCTTTATTTTCTTAGAATTGGGCGTAATCTAAAATTATATTGAGTATGATAATTTTTATTAAGCATTTTGAATGATAAGGGTACACATTTCTTTTGACATGTATGAAGATTGCTGTCGTTGTAACTAACTAACTAGCTAACTATAATTATACTGCAAACTTAGCAGCAAAGTAGTGTCCATAACATAAAAACATATACACGCAAGACGAAAATTACATTTTGTTCAATAACGTAGACACCTAGCTGTTTCGTTATCTATTTATATAATCTGATTAATTAATGTAACTAAATAAATACAAATTTAATTAAACACCGATTATGGACGAATAATATAGACAAATATTAAACATGATATCCAGTATTAAACAACAATTAGACTTAATCAAGAATATCAACATATTAAATATGCTATAAATTATTGTAATTTATTAGTGCTCAGTATTTTTGTCTACCGCGGTCTTTTCGAAAAAAATACTCAAAATCGAGTAGAATAGCTCGAGTAATGTAGTTATTAGGTTCTTCTACAAGGAACCAGGAAAAAAACTACTCAGAAAATTTTAAATTTTTTGTTATTTTTATCTCACGTAATGCGTAACTTTTACGTAACGTAAGTTTTTTTACAAGAAGCTACAAAACTCTAGACCGCCTAAACGCCCCCAAAATTCTTCTAAACCCACTATCGCCCCCTAGATGACTACCGTAGAGAGACTAGAGTACCGCCCACTTTGAGAACATATATTCGAATTCCATGTAATTTCAATTAAATGTGTTTGTTCAAAGAGAATTATAAATTAATTGTTTGTTAATATATTGTTTGAAATTTCAGGTTACTGTTCCGGTGCCACATCCATATCCTGTTAAGATACCTGTCATTAAAAACATATACCACCATTCCCGCGACCATGACATTCCTGGTAAATTTTCTAACCATCATTCCCGGGATAAAGAACCGTATTACAAACAGTCACAACATGAAGGTTGGGACTACGAACCTGAACCCCAGCATTCAAATCGCGAAACTTGGGAAGATGGACGCTTTAATAAAAACTCTCACAGAGAAAACTGGGAAGATGATATAAACCAAAAAGAATCTCCTCAGAATGAACATTGGGAACACGAACAAAAACATAAACATGCTAATAGAGACAACTGGGAACAAAACAATCATAAAGTGCCACAAAGAGATGCTTGGGAAAATGAAAATAGACATAAGATTCCATATAGGGACCACTGGGAACACGACGACAGACATAAAATCCCGCATCGGGACCACTGGGAAACTGATGATCACAAAAGTCCACATGACGAAGGTTGGGAAGATGAGCCGACACAGGAACCGTATCAGGAACACGATTCTTGGGATGATAAACCTCGGCACCGACCGACAGTCCATCATTCTTGGGACGAGGAACGGAAGAAACGGCCTTCCAATCCTCGTCCGTGGCAGAAGCCGCCTGCGAGGAAGCCCACTCATCATTCCACTTGGGAGCACGAGTCTTATAAGAATTCACATCATCATCGTGGACGAGGAAGACATCGCAGTCATCACCGGTCGTAAATGGTGATTAATTCTTGCAAATATATATAATCGTATGTACTTAAATGTTTTTTTGTAAGAATGACGAATTCACTTCATAATGAATGATGAATTTGAAACTAGTTGTTTTTCTCTGTGGATAGCTTTTGGAGAAAGATTATCTTAAAGTTTTAGAGTCATAAATAAAACAATTTGGGAGGGTTTCATATTTAACACAATTGAAAATGTCGAATTATGAGTATTTATTCATTAATATTGTATACATTTTTTATTATCTTTCATCACCAAATATACCACATTATGTCCGCGGCCTGGATATGTATATTGGTGGGAATATCGAGAAAAAAGAGTACAATGGACGTAATATGAGTGTCGTTTGCGTAATTTTACCTAAAATTTACTTACACAATGATGACTTCACATTTTCGACCATAATGCTTATACTATATCGACCGTGGAAAGGAAAAAGACTTGAGCCACGTAAAACTAAAATTACAGGGGGCACAAAAAACGTTTACTTGATGATTTTGAGCAAAAATTAAAACATGAAGTAAAAAATCAAAGTCAAAACATAAAGAAGTATATATTATACTGATGTAAAATACTTAGGAAAGGGCTAGAAATTAAAAAAAAACAGATTGCAAGATATTAATCAATAAAAATATGTGAACAAATGATTCAAAAAACATCTTGCACAAAAGTGCCTTCTACCCACGGCGCAGCACTGCGTAACGATTGAATATAATGACAATTTCTATACAGCGGTTTCTCTAATCAGATGGAGCAGAAGTCGTTTATAAGTTATCAACATCGACATTTGGCCCAGCAAGAAGCGTGGAATGTAGATTACGAAAGGAGGTTGATAAGGAATTGAAGACCCACCTTGGACTTTAGCTTTATGATCATTTAATTAATTGGTGGCATATGTAAAAGATTTTTAATTTTTTTTTTTTTTTTTTGTATATGGCTAAATATAATATAATATTCACACTGAATAATAAATGCGTTTAAAAAACACCAGATTATTAATAATAAAATATGTGTATGGGATATATTTTTTTACTATGGTGCATTACAGAAATTATGATTTAGAAAATTTTCAGCGCATAATATTATTGAATTAAGAAAATTGTCTTTAAATATTAAATAATATAATAAGATGGTTTTAGATGTAAGTGTTTCGAACGACACTGTACGTGTGATGCTTGTGTTGATGTAGAGTGTTAAATTATTATATGGTTCAGTTATACAAACTAAAAACGGTTATCACTTGCAGTGAAATTATTATAGTTTAAGTTAATAATAAGTTTATCTAGTATTACCTATTAGACGATATTGTTAAAAACATAATATTTTAATGTCTGAAAACGATGAAGACCAAGGTGTATTGTCGTCATGACTTTAATATTTAATCAAACGTAAATCTGTTTTAAATGAAACATGTTGGCTTATATATTGAAATATTTAATATGTCTTAAATCATTTTTAATTTTATTATCAGTTTAATTTGTAACGATTTCATAAACAAACTTCAATTTTTATACGCTTGAAGAGTGTTACACATGGAATGAAATTCTGATACGTTCAGAATTTGTGAGTTTGGTGTTTGAAAATAAAAGTCATATATGAAATTAAATTATGATAATATTGCGTGCTAATAATTTTAAAACAGTGTTTTGCAACGATTTATTACAGTTTCATTGAAGACACGTTTAATGATGTCCATTAAAAGATATAATTATATACATTACGTGTGCAACGTAACATTAGGAGACATTTTATTCACTTCTTAATAAATCAAATATTTGAAATAAATGGACATAAAGAATATTTTGTATTTTTCTGCAAAATTGTAAAAATAGTTGACTGAGCTCGATTCTTTAAGTTGCAAATACAATACGCAAACTAATTGTCAACAATTAAATATTAATTTTAATTTTGTTACTACTAAAATTACATGTAATTATTAGATAAATGTATGATACACGTAATCAATATCGATAATAAAAAATAGAATTAAAAACAAAAACTTTTTTAATGACCTTTTTCTGTAATATATAATAGGACAATGCAAATTAATATATTACTGAATAAAAACGTCATATTTTCCTTTGTATTGGTGCGTAAAATATATAATTCTTTATAGATCATTAATCCATCCATTCTGTTATAAAAATATATTATATTGATGGCTTAATCTGCAAACCAACTAACTTTATTTGAGTAAAACGTTCAGAAGCAACAAAAAAACTTGGTGAATGTTTATGTTAACTGCATAGAATTAGCTAGTACTTGCGGGTAATTTTACATATTTCAAAATGTTGTGCGCTATGTGTACAATAAAAAAATTAAGGCCGAATGAAGTATTATCAAAATTTTCCCTCATGGATGGAGTTAACTGGTTTTCAGATTAAACCATCGCTATGCACAGCATATTTTTTTAGTTTTTTCATACAAACATTAAAAACCAAAATGTATTATTCAATGCAGATAAAAAAAATAGGAAACTAAATATGTTTTACCCTTTATAAATATCCAGTATTTATCATCTACAATTTAAGTGTTCTAATTAATTACGATTTTCCGAACAAATTATATTTTTATTGATCACGATTTCATTCATTCATAAAATTAATATTAATTTATTCAATAAGGAAAATATTATATAAAACAAAAGATCTAATACTATATATTATCAATTAATTGCTATATTAGAAATAGTATTGTTAACTTTTAACTTTTTGTTTAAATTATGAATGTCTAAAAACTGTAACGGACTGTAGAGTAGACAATCTAAAATCTGAGAAAGTAACACTTTTAGCAAGTAAATATATATATATATTGATTATCTTAAATTATACATCAGCCAATTGTCACAAAAAATACTAAATGGTAATTATGCATAAGGCCGAGGCTACGATAGATGCCGTGGCGGCAGAGCGACAGCAGCAAAACGCTGTCAACAAAAATATCATAAAATAGCTAAAACTCCCATTTATATTGAGCTCTAGTGAACAAGTTGTTGCGACGACAACTTGTTGTGGCGCTGCCAAACATACTCATTTGCTTACTATTTCTCTTCCCGACGCTTTGCTGCTGTCGCTCTGCTATCGTAGCGCCAGCCTAATATGCAGATTGAAAAATCGCATTGAACATTATTTAAAAGTTTTTCCTCGATAGTTGGTAACTCCAATTAAAAGCAATTTTAATTATAATCGATTACAACTCAGTGAATAAATTTTAAAATTCTTCAAAGTTATTTTAATCCTCCTGTTATCCTTATTTCGTGAAATTAAAATGACATTAAATAAACCTTCAAACGCGTGTATTATTTTTTAATAATTTCTGCTTATTTATTGAATCATTGGTTTTTATCAAATTAATTCGTAATAGTAATCATATTCAGTTATATTTATCGAGAAAAAATATTATAATTCAACGTATCATTAATTAAGTTCCATATAGAAGGAAATTGGCATGGTTCGAGTATATTTATTTAATATGAACAATTATAAAATCGATTCAATAATATGGCATATCTATTGTCGATAACTTCCAACGAAGATTATAACTTATAAAGCAAAAAAAACATATTGGATATACTTTTATTTCAAAAAACCACACGGCTCTATAAAAATAATAATATATTTTTTTACACGAACCGACAAAGGGTCATATCGTTAAACATTCAACATCAAATTTAATAAAACGTTAAGAGAGTGCATTAACATAAAAAGGTGAAGATCAAAAAAGTTAAATATACTATATAAATAATAATAAGACATATGTAAATATTCACATAATAATATTTACTTAAGCACATCTACAATTAACATAAATAATTTAGACGTAAACTTGAAAATTAAACTAAATATTGTTACACGTAGAATATTTTTGCGAATATAGGATGGTACAAGACATGATGAAACGAAGGATATGTTTTTATGTGACGGTTTAAGAATTGATAACTTCTTCTTCTTCTTCCATGTTTGCTCCTTAAGTGGAACATATGGACACCACGTGCGGCCTCCAGAATACCTGTCGCCCGCCAGTATTCTTACGTCATCCTAGGTCATACCTGCATCCCATAACTCCGCCACATGCATTCTAAAGATAGTATTTAGCGGCCTTCCGGGACACTGACGACCGGTCGGCTTAAAGAATAAGCAGGTCAGGTTCCGACTGTCTTGAGGCATCCGCAATATGTGGCCGAGCCAAGTCCAGCGCCACAGCTTCACTTTGTCAGTAATAAGTGGCTGCATAATCCGTTCTCTTATCTTCTCATTTCAAACAAAGTCGTATGCCCAGAATTTGCCACAGGCACCTGTTCTCACAGCTCAGAATATAGTTGTTTTGGACCTTCGTTGGGTGCCACGTTTCAAAACCGTAGAGCAGCACTATCAGAGTGCATGCACTGGACAGGCGATGATAACTACTGATAATGAAAAGATCTAATAATTAAATTTAATTATAATACATACGTGAGATTTAATCAATATTTGAGACGAAATAAGTCACAATATTGAATGTTTTGCATTAAATAGTAAAATTACACCGCTATTTAAATATAATGGCAATACTGACGACTGATGCTTCATACAAATTAATACAACTATTTTGCAAAAGAATTAATTATAATTTTTAAACTATTTTAATCCCGAAGTCGTCTATTTCATTAGCTATTCAAGAATGCGAGTTAATTAAGATATTAAAATGGAAGTATTTCATTTTACATTTATTATAACATTCATGTGACGTTGCTGTGTGACTGTTAAAAATATTTTTATTTATCATATTTAAAATAAACATGTTTACCCGGACCAGATAAATTCATTTTAAAAGCAATTAACATAAATAAATAAATTGTCAATTATCACCTTAAAATAATTGGTTAAATTTATTGAGATATCAAATAAGGTGTTGGCATCTGTGACACATATTAATAGAGTTTTATATTAGACACTTAGGCGCTAATTTGGACATAGTAATTAACACAATTATAAAATAATGTTAATTAAGTCTTATAATATTAAACAAATCTTACTTTTAAATGTTTTAACAATTCGAGGACGTACTATAAAGCTCTGGTAATATAATTCGCTATCATAACAGGGCTGCTAAAGTATGATTATGGTTTTTATTATTAATCTATATAAATAAAAATGTAAATGTTCGATTGGTCAAATTCTTATACCTTCGAAAGTTCTTCACCGATTGCTTTGAAACTTTAACAAATGTTGTATTCAAATACGCGCTTGTTGGTATATACTATCATATAAATTTCACACCTATGACAGGTAAAAACATGCTGTTTTTAAAAACAGGGCCATTATTTTTAATCCAGACTGAACCACATCAATGTCTGGCCGGGTACAGCTAGTAATAAAGAATTTTAATACATTTGAAATATACCAACATGACATATAGTTACATTAATATAGAAATAGGATTATGCAACCTTTCATCGCTATCAAAGTGAAGATACGACGCTGGACCTGGCTCGTCCGCGTGTTGCAGATGCCTCAAAAGAGCTTTAAACTGAGTTACTTATTTTTTTACCTTAAATTATGATATTTCACTGGTTAAATCCAAAAGAATTCCTGCGAATCTGAAGTCCGTTAAAATTAGACAATTTAAAGATAACTAATAAACATACATAATTTTAAGGTATTCTGAAATATATAATATAATGAGTGAATTCGGTGGAATTCTAGATATTTTATATCATCACGAGAAGATGCAAGAAGATTGGCTATTAACTAGAATGTCATTCGTAGCTTATTATGTGGCGCATATAGACGGTATCCTAAGATGAGATACCGTATTAAATTTGTCGCTATTTTTATCGGCTGTTTCTGATTTCAGAATAGACATCTTTGTTTGCTACCATTAGTAAACATTCAGGTTAAATTATAGAAATATACACAATCGAAAAACGGATGGAAATTGAAAAAAATCTTTAAAACAGTGCAACAGAAAAAAATGCTGCAAATTTAACGAGATTCTTGGAGGTTATACAGCACTTGGTGAGTAGACATGACAATGGAAGTTGATAGAGGTATATTGCACATATTTTTTCACGTATAGGTACGTAACTATTAGAATGATTAATCACCTGAACTATCCCGCACCCTGTTGACTAAAATTGACGAGTATCTCCTAACAGTAAACCATGGATTAAATAGTGAACACCATCGGATCGGATCACTTTTTAACAGCCATATAACCTGCAGTCCACAGTATATAATATTTCACAGGGAAGTCATTATGATTTTGATATGCAAATCAATGCTGCCACGTATAAAATGCTAAAAAAATAGTAGTACCAATTTAATATTGCACAATTCATGATATGAATAAATATTTTAAAAGTATTATTATATTATAATATAAAATATATAATGCAGTATAATCATCATACATTAATCTACTGCTGGATGACGAGCAGCTAGTTCCACCCCTGACCGTATTGTGCCTTGCTCCATCGCGTAGTCGTGCTTCTGCAGAGCTAGTCCGGGTTTCACGTTGAATATAATTCAACTGTGAAAAGAATAAAGGACATAACCCTCAATTTAAAAAAATAGCTTTTATTCGATGACCAGAATGTATATAATTTAATTCATATTCTATCAAAAGGATATTAGCTGAAAATGCCGAATTAGTGTCAAGCTTTAGTTTTTACGTTAAATATAAAAAGGATAGGTTTATGAAATTTGCGACAGATAAAAAGAGCTTTCGCGTAATCAATTTTATTTGTTTTTATAAATAACTTATTAAATCACTATTATATTGAGTAAATGAAATACTAGTTTTAGTCTTCATGTACTTCAATGTTGTGTTTATGTAATGTTTTGACTCAAAATTATTAAATAAATCTTTTTGTGCCTCATGTAACAATTGGTTATGTCCTTTTTCCTTTCCACGGTGAAATTATTATGTAATACTAGTAATATAAAAGTTAACTGTCTACGTGATATCGCTGTGCTAGTTCATTACTGCAACGAATCAAAAAAATAATATATTTTTGACTTATCGTTGTTTTTCAATCAGTATATCAACCATGCAACATAAGTAGTGTATCGAAATAAAATATATTTCAATCAAATTTACCCTAAAAATTTGCAAAACATTAGCTCTATTCATTCGGATTATCATGCAATACAATACGTATCGAAAAAACGATATCTAAATACTACTATTTTGAATTGTTACAGTATTGAACTAGCACGGCGATATGGTAAGTACACAACGATAATAATAATTTAAATAAAATATATGTATAAAGTATAATTTAAAATAACATAAAGAAAACGAGAAAAAATAAATCTTATTGTTTGGTTTAATTTATATTCTCGGTTCCGTCAATCGTATTTATTTAAGACCGCATAAAACGCGCCGCGCAAAAGTGTCAATTACCGTAATAAATTATCCTTATCTGTTTTCTATTTTCAATTAATTGGTATTATATTATTATAAGTTTTATTGTTATGTAATTTCTTATCTCTAGTGGCACGCGTCTTAACCTGTGTAACCTTTTTTTTACGAATAAAACAGTAAATAATACAATTATCAAAATAGGATGTTACTACCTATGTTAAAATATATTTTATAATAGTTTTATTTTCTCATACATAATCTTATCTAGTCATGAATAATTTATTTTACATTATTTAAAAAATATTGAATGGTTTGCTAAAAACGGAGCAACCAGAGCCGAAACTCATAAATATTTTAACTTTTTGTACAATCACTTAAATATTTACCATAACTTAATTGGAAAAAAGCTTATAAATTATTACATTTATCAAATTATAAGTGATACAAATCATCGTGGATCTTTACCACTTTCATGAAACACATATCTTCTCTCGTCTATTAGCCACAAACGTTATCTTAGTTAAAGGGAAAATGTGTCTACTTCTGCATATTTCAACTATCTCATCTCTCATTTACTCTCGCGATCCTCTTTTTTTTCTTCAGCTATATTGAAGCAGACGCCCTTGTGATGTATCTGTCATCCCTGAGATATGACCTACCCAAAGTAGTTATCATAGGAGAATATTTAAAGTATCTATTGAAATATATTTTAAATATGTAATAAAGATATTTCAAGATAGTTTGTACTATAGATACTATAGATATTCTTTTACGAAGAAAGGTTATTAGTCCGTTGATCAATTCATTAAATTTATATTATAGATCCATTTTTTAAATCTTATATAATCCGTATAATTAAGACGTGATCGGTATTGCAAATCCATCCCTGTAAAGTTTTAATAAGACGAAGTTAAAAAGCTTGGCACGAAAATCTACGTTAGCCCAAAGCTACGATAGATGCGACGGTGGCAGAGTGACGGCAGGAGAGATGCAAAATAGCTATAAATAGGCGAGTGAGTAAGTGAACAAATTGTTGTGACGACAACGTGTTGCCAAACTTGCTCACTCACATATTTATAACTTTTTTGCATCTCTGCTGTCAGTCCTCTGCTGCCGTCGCTCTGTTATTATAGCTCCAGCCTTAAACCACAAATTCCAGGGCATACAAAAAAACGCAGATTTTGATAGAAATCAATAGCTATACTTAAGGAAATCGACGTTTGACCTGTAATTGGAAGATTTAAAAAACTATACATTGCAAAACATAGAGATTGTTCCCAAAGTTGAGAGTATTTGATATAACAAATTATGCCACAGAGTCTGGTAGTCAAATATGTGAGTTCATGTATTTGTGACATAACGTATTTGTTTAATTAATTCCTGATGCGGTTCTGTGATAACGGACAAGTTGTCCCAAAGTTATGCTGGCGCCATTGTCAGAAGTCTGTTTATAGTGTTACTTAATAATAATTAAGAGTGCGCGCATCCCGGATAAAGATAATAATAAAGTACAATACTTTATATTTATTCTTTCAACGAAACAAAACAAAATTTCAGCAAGGTGGCCTTGCGTTCGCTTGACAATATTTTAATGCGACATTACATATATTATTTTGTAAAATATTGATGTTTAATTTTAAAGACAGCGTCTCGATCAGGGGAACGAAATTAAGGGTTATTATATTCAATAAATGAACATCGTTTATCGGAAATCTGAGCCAATGGCTAGAAATAAACAAGCTTTAAATGCAAAAGTTACATCAAAGAAAACGACTCAATTGAATTAAAATTAGATATTGATAACTTACTAAATTTAAGAATACACACAACATGAAATGATATTAGTAGTCATGCAAATGTTTGCATAAAAAATGTAGTTAGATTTATAGTATCGTACAGATTAAATCAATAGTTGATCGATTGTCGTAAGAATTATATCAAACAAAATTTTCACAATCTCTATATCCATATTATATTCTACAATATAAGCGGAGCGAAAATCGTAAGATATTAGGGACAGAAACAGGGATAAAATTTTACATGGATATCATACATTCTAAGTCGTGTAGGATTTATCCTTGTTCTATTTTCTTAGAAACAGGTCTAATATGTAATAGTTTAATGTATTATATACGTCCAATCAATCAAATGACTAAAACTTATAGTTACATGATAATCAGTCTATATTGATTTGTTCAAATTAGAATTAAAAGATGGCACTGTCTGTGAAACACCCCCATGAAAATTAGAATGTTGTGATTATAGATTATTCTACGGAAATTCTGGCATTAATTTCAGTAACCCACATGTCTTGGGTAAAGTCGAAAAACTAATTATAAATATTCAATAAATAAATGATCGTGTTTGTATACCACAATGCAAGTGAAAACCGGCCACAGTGTGTTATAGCGGTTGGGCTATGTTATATTATATGTTAGCTTAAATTAAGATCTTTTAGATTAGATTAAATCTAAACTTATATTTGTGCAGCTTAGGTTACGTTAAGTTAAATTTAAATACTTTAGGTTACGATATTATGCAAGCATAGATTCGGATGTGTAAGGTTAAGTAAGTGTTTCCTTATTTGTGTATTTAGGCATAATAAATTTATATTATTTTCATATATCTTAGAAATATTGAAGATGCGATATTTTAAGTACTCACATATCATTCTCTACTATTTATTGTCTTATTATGAATTTTAATTAAATATTTCATTTGAAAATATTCATTGTTTTTATGATAAAACATCCATTATATATTCTTATGTAAATTTCCTTTAGTCATACAGTCTTCAAGTTGATAAGAAACAATGTACAATACATCGTGAATTGTCTATGTCGTCTTCCACACAGACCAAAATGCAATATATAAATCGTGTAAAAAAGCACTTGTTTTTGCTTTAAATAAAACACAAACTACTCACTATAAAACACCCGTATGAAAATTTTACTTGAAATAAGCTATTTTATTCGAGTATTTAAAATGAATAAATTTCAATTGACGTATGAAAACATGTGTAATTTTGACGCCATTTTTTATAGTATTATGAGAATAAAACCGAAAAAAACTCGGGATTTTTATATTCAAAAATTCTTCCTCTTACATACGAAATTCCCTAGAATATTAAATCAGCTGATTAAGCATTTTCAAGGCAGTAGATTCTGACTAAATTTTATACGCCGGGAATCGCCCACGTTAATGTTTCCAGTATGAATCATTCTATAATCGAATCCGATAGAATAACAACGTGAGTATGTTATAATATTAGTATGCTAGACATCACACTCGCGCACACTCAATTGTTCAAAATACATGTTTTTCTATCGATTCCTAGAATTAGAATTTGAATATTTTGAGATTCATAGGTTAATCTAAATGCTAATTGCAATACCACAGTATTACGTATAGGATATAAATACAATTTACTATTAGATATATCTTAACGGAAGTGTAAACACCAAAATTGTTGCTTTTTATATAAAGATCACAAAACTAAAAAGTTTTTGCCATAGTAAGTTAGACTTTAATCGGCCATGAAGTGAATTTAAAGGTTTTCTTTTTATTAAATTAGTTTTCATGTTTTTTCATAATATTATTCGTTTCATCATGATAATAATAGAACACCAAATTTCCCAAATGTACATAAAATAACGAATCTTGATTATTTAATCTTCAATTGTCTGATGTTAATTTACTTATTCAATAAATATGGCGTATTTAGTTGTCAAAAATAGTCTATTTGTTGAAACTTTTTTGAGTATTAGGCAATGAATAAGTTTTTTCATAGTTTTTTGTCTCTTTTAGGCTTGGTTGCGTGTCTTGATCATGATGTATATGTCTGCTTAATAGTGGCTTATTCTTTATTTATTATGACTCGTATGTAAGAGAATTATTATATTTAAATTGTTATTAATTGGTACAATTGAAAAAAGTTCAATTTGAAAAATAATCATTAGTCAATATTTTTTGACGTGCATCGATTTAAAGTCCCTGCCGTCGACGATTGATTACCTTGGCATTAACTATTGAGTCTGCGACGTCGCCTCCCTCCGTCGCTCTGCCAGGTTGCAGCGCACAGGTCATCTTTGACACCTATAAAGATCATAAACATCTCCATGTTGACCTCAGACGCAATTCAACAGTCGAGTTGCTTTGATACGAGTATCCATCGCCATTACCTCTCAAGATATCGGTTAACGGTACGATACTTACCAATATAACATACTAATTACCAGATTTAAACCTCAGTTACCTAAAACTTTTTACTAACTATTACAATTTTTTATTATAAATTTAAACTCCCATTAATTGTTTTCAATTTTTACGTAATCACATCATTATTTTGACAATCTAGGCGTAAATCTTACAAAATCTATCTAAGTATATCGTTTACAATTAATTTATAATTTTTGATAAAAACCGATAGCTTGGGGTTCAAATAATTATAAAATATAAAAAATGATTACTATTTTCACTTTATTTCCTTTTTTTAATTCATCGGTCAACATACATATCGATACACTAGCAATAATTGTCTTTAGCGTTAAATTATATCGAATTTTATACGATACAATAATAAACTGAACACTTTAAATCAATAACATTAACCATAAAAAATGTCACTATTTAGATAATACAAACAATAATACTACAGTAATTATAATTGCACTGATTTCATGAAAATAAATTTTGCATTCACTGTGGTTTGACCGAATAATACATTATTTACAATTTAAATTATTTTCATATATTATACGTATTTATTTTGATTTCTCGCTGATTTTTTTCCACCATAAAAACCTTTTTTTTAATATAATTAATATGAAACATTTAAAAAAATATACTATGTATTAAACCTTACTGTTATTTTGTTTCTAATTGACAGTTCTGACAAGGAGTTGAAAAATAGCGATGAAGTTTGCAGTATTTTTGGCCTTAGCGGCTTCGTTGGTAGTGGTTGGAGAGTCACTCACATGTGGAGAAGTAGAGTGTCCGAGAGCAGCAAACACATGCTCCATCAAGTACGTGGTTGGCACCAAACCCAAGAAGAAGATAACTACAGTCACCTGTTTCAATTCAGCACGTGAGTGGTTTGATCCATTTTGATTTTACGGTACTTATTCATATACGTTGGTTATAGTTTGTTAAATTTAAAGCAAATAGATGGCTCCAGTTTTACTAAATATAATGTATCGAATGTACCCTAAAAAATTGATCACAATACTATAAAAACCAATATGACGGACTCATAGAAAATAAATAATGTTTTGCGTTATGAGACAGACTTAAAACTTTATTATTACGATGCTTAGCTACTGGCTATTAATTTTAATCCTTTAGACCTCTTAATTTGTGTTTTCGACCCAAAATTCTTTCGATATACTCGTATACTGAATTTAAACTCAAAATCGCTATATAATTATTTTCCTTTTAACATTAACACATTTTAGTGCGTGGTAGCACATTTACGTGTCAGTACATTAAAATATTTTGTATTTTGCATAAAGCAGTTTGCTTCTCGATATCAGAACTCCGGGATACGTCTGGTGTAAAGTGAAACTAGGTGTAAGGACAGGTTGGGTAAATGGAGGGCATATTTAGTAGCTATGTAATTCGAATTCATGTGCAAATCACTGCAAATAACTATTAAGTGATTTTTTATAGTCAAATTTTACAAGAATATTATTTATCTATGTTGATAAACACAACATTCACAAGACACTAGACAAAAAAATATAGAACACTTAGTTTGTATAAGTTTCTGGGATATACTATTTTTTTAAATTTAAATTTAGTTATTTAATTAGTCAAACAAAGTGACTATTAATTTGTTATTATCACCATAATTTGACAAGAGATTTACTTGTTTTCTTTATTACCATCGACTTCCTTATACGATATTTTGAAAATAATATTGCAAAAATAAAGAATTCGTAATTAACTCATATTTTATCAAACTATTATTCTTTTTAACCGTACCCATTGCCTTAGAGGTCTAATGAATAACAAGCGCTTTTGAATCCCTTGCTGCCGTATTTCACGAGTTCTAATCTCGTAGCTGAATATTGAAATACAAAAGATCTATACGCCACAGAGGGATACTATTGTATAAAAATCGTTATACTCTAAATAGCTACATGAGCACCGCTTGAAATATAATAACATATTGTATAATTATCCATATTAGTTTTTGTACAAAATTTGATTTTTCCGTTTCTGTAGATTATATTCCGTAGATTGACGGTACTTATTGAAAATTGATTTTAGATTCAAAAGAATAAGATTTTATAGAATCTTTTATAATTATAATATATTGCGAGCGTATAATTACACATTGTACGGCTAATGCCTGAAGATAGCGAAATAATTTTTAAAAGACTCAAATAACGATATCTATTACTTGCAAAATTTTAATTATTTGGAGTTGTATGATATAATTATATTATGAATATAATATTTGTTGTTGATTGATAAAGCTATCATTAAGATATTTCAATTTTAAAAAATCTTATTTATAGCTGGAGGAGAAATCGCTAACAAGACGATATTAATTAAAAAAAACTGATTTGAATGAACACAAACAAAATTGTGACGGCTTCATGTCTAGACTAATAAATTTTGAGTATAATTTATACATATTTAATTAATCATAAAAATATTTTGTATCGTAAACTCTCTTACAACTTTAATAGTATTAATCAAAAATATTTTTATTGTTTATTGGTTTTGCGTATTTTAAATCAAATATGACATAATTTTTATTTCTGTGATAAAGTATACGAAACTCAACAATATAAGGTTATTAATCTTTATAGATTCGTTTTTAACTATCCATTGAATAAATTAATCCTCATTTCGTAATCAAATACACTTTAAGACATACGTGTTTCTATGTAAACACGGGACTTAAGTTCATCATCTACAGTATAAGTATATAGTTGATTGCTAAAAGTGCCTATGTCAAATGGATGTAGTTAGAAGACGTCCAAGCCACAAATTTTAAATTTATTGCATATTTTTTTTTGAAAACATCAATGCTGTAATAAAACAAAGACACCCAATCAGAAATATACCCTCAGAAGAAGTAATCGCAGTTTTTTTATAACCCGCTAACTAACTCGTTACAAAATATAATATCTACAAAGCGTTCACGGTTTCGGTTTTGAAGATTACTTAATTACAAATATTTTTTTGGCCATACCTACTCTAAATTATAATTATTATCATACTACTTTCACATGTTTTTTCAATAAATTTACGCATTTATTGTTCAATTGTATTGTATCGATATATATATTTTATATTTATAAATGAAAAATATACTATAAATAACCAACTTAAAGGTTTCATGGGCAAATACTAATTAATATTAATAAAAATTCAAGAACAAAACGGTCAAAACTTTAATAAGCATAAGACGTCCAACCCACAAAATATTTAATAACTTTTAGAGAAGTCCGTTTTTTTAATAATATCGTAATGAGTAAAGGTGTAGTTTATACCATGTATATATTCAAATTTCATATTACAGTCTTAATAATATTAAATTCATACGAAATGTTAATTTGTTTCTTTAAATTTCAATCGCGTTTTACTCTTGTTTGTAACTATCTAGCTTGGTTGTTATTTGCTTAACTACATCCATTTAGAGTCTTATATTTATATAGCTAATTAGAAAAAATGTATACTAATGTATTTTAGAAGGCCAAGTTTCTTTTAGGCAATATTAAGGCGAATATAAATGCAGTTTTTTCTAATATAATACTTTATGATTTACCATTTAAAAATACTTCTTGATAACTGTCATAATGGAGAATATCTAAAATACACACTTCTAGCACAATGCTATAAATTATACTGTTTATAATAAATGCTTGCAAATACATCATGGTTGCATCATATATACTATTATTATAATTGACAATATGCATAAATCACCGCTAAATACGTTTATCCTTACCGGTAGCCGAGAGGTTAGCATACGTGCATCGCATCCGGAAATGTGAGTTTGATCCCCACATGTATCGGATTTTTAAAAATCTGAAAATGCTGGGATTGATGCTCATTGGGTTGAGAGATTATCTGACAACAAATTCTCGCGAATAATAATATTTCAAGTCTCGTCTTCACATTGCGGGGACCCATGTATTCCCCATTTTCGGATCGGATATCGTCACACTATGTAGATACATATGCTCCACTTTCAGAGGGAACATGATAAAAAACTTTACTGTATGTCAACGATTTAGTTTTAACGTTATTAAACTTGACACAATAATGGTTTGACCGTTGGCATAAAACTAAGCAAATCAAGATCAATTCAACGTGTTAATACTAGAAGATTATATTGTTTTATTAAAAAAATGGTTTGAGTAAACAGTAATATCCTAAGCGTTTGGCCGACAATAAATCCACGTAAAAAATAATCAAAATTAAAAATATCAGATACGTTTTTACACAGTAGAGATTTATATTATCGACATTCTTAGCAGAAAAGGCAAAGAAAAACAGATGTTTTTTGATTGATTTTGTAACCACTGTGTTATGCACATAACCATTCAGTCAAGTCACACGCATCACTAGTAGTTAATTCATAATTTTCCCTATAAGGAAAATACCTTATATACCTGTTCCTCTAATAATAATGACCATAAAATACAATATATTTTATAAATTAATTGAATGAGATCATTCAGACAATAAAAGGCACATGTGTTAAATATAATAAGAAACGTCAGGATTAATTTTTATCGCAAATATGTATGAGGTAAAAATAAAATAAACTGGATTTCATATTATTACCCATGGTAATGTTACCAACAGGAAATAATAATACATAGTCTATTCAATTAGTATTCGTAATGCGATGTATTTAATTTGTAATAACTTCCTTGTTTAAAATTTGTTAATGTGATATAAATTTAATGAATTGGTTAATTATTATTAATTTAATACCATTTATAAATACATTGTGGACATAACAAATTAGTTTTAATTGATGACATACTTAATTGCCTACATAATACAGTTAATCAAAGCAATTTATTTAATACAATTTATCCCAACTCAATATAATTCAAAATAATATTGAAAAAAATACTATACGTGAAATTATAGTTATATCCATTACTAATGTGGAACATATGTCTGTGAAATATAGGTTTTTTTATGAAAATTGTTGTCAGCCAATCGCTCATTTTTTTGAGTATCCACATATACCACCGCATTTTAGTATTTTTGTGCAGCTGGCGGGACTCGAACCCATGATACTATCTAGCGTTTTAGAACCGGGTATACTTCCATGTCGGCCACCGTGATGACATATTAATATACGCTAGAAATATGATATAGTAATAACAAACCAATCAAAATGAATATTAAATATATTATTTTAAATAAACGCACTAAAATAAAGCTTTGAGAACCAGAATGGTCAAAAAATATTTTTATCATTTAAACTACAAACCCTAAAATATATTTACGCAAAATACAACATATATCACTAGACAATCATGAGGCATTTTTGTGTCGGTTTATTCAAACATCAAACATTATAAGGAGGTAAATTCATTCGATAATTTATATCGGAAGGATTTTTTTGTCTTAATTTTGCGGAAAATTCAATTATATTTGTGAATATTTTATTCAGTCTCACTTATTTATGTATTCAAGTAGTTTTTATAATTTAAACAATTAATTATATCGTCAACTTTTATAAATTCATATTGTCATTAAAACTTCATTTAATCGAACATTTTATTTGAATTGTCATGATATTAATTCATTCTTACAACTAATGGCAAATTTTAAAATACATCTTTTATAATAAACATATTTTTTCAGGCGCAAGTGTACTCCAAAAAACTTATGAATCTCCACTCACAGAAAACGACGTCAAACTTCCAATTCCCGACGTAGAGTGTGGAGGTTACCGCTGCAAACCCGGGGCTTATAATTGCACAACTGTAACGACACCTTCCGTTAAAGTTGATCCTCCAATTGAGACGACACATTTAATCTGCAGAGACGAAGAAGGTAAGACTAATATGAATATTTGGGCCAGTTATTATAACTTACTTTTATGCCTCAGTCGACTCACGATAAATTTGGCGTTAAGTATAATTTTATGGCCGACTTTAGAAGATGATTTGATTCTGAAAATAAAAGACACGACGAATATAAACTAGGACATACTACAACGTATCAACTGTTCAATCTGCAAAGATATTCTCCACAGCATCTACATATCGACTGTGGAAAAGAATAGTGACGTACCCACACAAAACAAATTTTATACGAGTCACACAAATGTACATTTAATCATTTGGACCAAAGACAAAATTTTAAACAGACACAACTATGAAGTGCATAAAGACTAAAAACGGTGTTTTATTTACGAAATTATTTATCATTTAATATATTATTTGAGAAAACCCAATACGTTTGATATGGTAGAAGTCCTTTTTTGTGGTTCCAAATTTCACAGGCCATCCTCTTTTTCAAACATTTAACTAATTGAGCATTTGCAGCTTATATAATTTCGATATAACATATCTAAAGTTATATATATATCTATATTGTGTTTCTAAAAAAAATATTTTAATAAATCTGAGAGTCACGTCTTTTTTTGTTTCTCACAATCGATATTTATTTGTTCTTTATGAATGAAACATTGACAAGACTATAAGACTAACGTGTGAGCAATTTTAATTTTCCGTCAAATGTTTTAATCCATTATTGCCATATTTTGTGTTTTACAGGTCTCGTCCTCGAAGAGCGAGATATTGTTCGTGGACTAACGTTGATGGAAGCCACTGGAGTTGCTCCACCAATCTGCGAAGGCTTCACATGTCCGCAAGGCTCCAGGAGGTGTAAATACGAGACAACAATAAACTTGGAACCCTATTCCAAAGTATCTCACGTCGTCTGCTATGATATCAAAAGTAATAATTACATACTTATCCCTTTATATGTGCATTTCGATAAAATTAGTAAACTTGAAAAACTGCAATCTAAATAGTATTTCAATAGACTCAAAATAGTTTGAAATTAGAAATCAACATTACAGTTGCAGTGTACTAAGATAAATCTCTAAACGTTAACGTACAGCAACATGATGAAATGGTAGATTTGTATTGGTACATTGACACAACAATCATTTTAAATCGTTTTATTTACTTGAGTATTAATAATAATGCCAAATTATAATAATTATTACTTTTTAAACACAGAGAATTGATCTCTGTGTTGAAAAAGATTTGTCGATAGCTATACTTCTATACCATCGGTAAGCATATGCACCTTGGTGGTAAGCAAAGAAAGTTCGCTGCCGAATGTTGTGGGTTCATATAATGCTCCTAAATAATGATTTTCAGAAAAATCACAATTGCAGAACTATACTGCCCTGCTTAGCAAAAGCACGATATCTACATAAGAAATTACACACAAGATATTGTATTTTTACTTAGCAGCGCAGTATAAACCCTATCAGTTGACAAGCAATTATACACAAGAAACATTCGATCGATATAACTCTTCACAATATGAAGATTTATTTACTCTAACTACCGAGTATGTTTCATAAAATCTCTTATTAAAAACTCGCTAAAATCTACGATAAGCATAAGTCATTAGAAAATCCAAGAGGTTGATTCAAATATAACATTTAAATCTATTTATTCTATTGAATTATTTAAAAACTTTTATTTTACTTTAGTCGAGATGGATTAGCCGTAGCTATTTTATTTATTATTTTTGATAATCGTAAAACACTAGAAATAGCTATCGTTCAATAATTCAATAATATTATATGACTATTTCATTTCCAAATAAGATTCTGTGCATGTATAAGAAAAATATCTTCGGCTTGTATATTGTATAGAGTCTCTCACTATTTATATTCACAACAAGCTATCAAACGCCTATGCAATTTGACAAATGATATTATTTTTTTGTCGACCCACTAACCTTTGATTTTGCCATTTTTAGATAACTCTGACGTATTTTGATATATTAATAAATCCTCTCAAAAGATCTATTAATTCCACGGTCGATCCGAAATATGTCTTCGAACTAATTTGTTGTTATATATTTTCAACTAAACTTGTCTGACATTATGTATTATATCTGTTTACATAAATATATGTTTCTTCTTTTTCAGACAAAATAACTGCAGAGCCGACAATTCATAGCCGATGATGAAATATGTCAAAACTGTTGAAACAAAATACTAATGTTATTAGTTCAGTTAATTATTTAATAACATACATCTAGTCTACTATGCCGTGCATAAATACATGCCTGCTGATCTATTGTAAGGAATTTATTGAAAATAAATACATAAAATAATCAAATAGTTTTCTTTATCAACGTTTTATCCACTATATTTATACCGAAAGTAGTTAATTTTGTATGCACACACATGTTAAGCACTAAAATCTTTCACTACCATAAATCCAACTAATATCTAAAATCAGTCGAATTGGATATACCGACTTGCAAACAATACTCTTTATTTTCTAAATAACGAACAAAATAAACTGAAAAGTAAATTGGTAAAAATGTGTATAAAATTACCACATGTGGGTGATCCTATTTCGGAACCAAAGGAGCGCTTGAGATCAAATTTAAAGTCATAGGACTGGTTTATATGATATTTAATGTATTTCTGTGATCAGTTATATAAATAATCTTTCGTTTCTTCGCAAATCATAATAATTATAGAAAAATCATAAGGGATTTTTTCAATGCTGAATTTAACGTTTTTTTCGTGATGGTTACGTATTTTTTCTAGCTTAAAAATATATATATAATTATAACGACTTCCACATATCATCGATAAATGTAGCTAGTATTTATATCAAAAGACATATTGACAATTTATGAAAAAAATAAAAGTATGGCTTTGAAAATAAGGCGACAAGATGCACGGACGTATGTAGTTATCAAGTCGACTAAATTTAATGGTGTATTCGACGAGTAATAGAGAAAAAATATATTTTAGTGTCAAAATATCACAGAAAATCGTAAATAAATATAAATTATAATTGAATGATGTAAAGTCACTCATAAATATAATAGTAGCCATGAATTTTATTAACCATTAACGTCAGAATAAGCGTCATTGACGTAATGTAAAACCAGAATACCAGTGATGTATCATTATATGATTGATTTGTAATGATGAATGTTTATTTGGTAGCCAAGGTGACCTGCTAAGGCAGGGCTTCCCGACAGGTTAGTAACCAGGAGCGCACGATTAAAAAACTACACCACCAGGAATCTCTTCTTTCAAACAATTTCTATTTGGATTTTGAACATTTTTGTGGGTTTCTTGGGTGACAGAAAAATCAAAGATGAATAGAATGGCATAATAATTAGCTTTTCTACCATGGATGGAGTTAGCTGGTTTGCAGATCAATCAATCAATGTGTGAATACGAATTCGATTCACTTATTACGGATATCCTACATCTAAAACTATATGTTTGCATTAGCACATTCGTGTTTGCATGCAGAACCGGCTCAAGATACCGGCAATTCGAGCTAATCCTGGACGCCACATTCTTAAGGGCAAAAACCAAGGATCTTTCAAAAGAAAAAAAAGTGAAAATAAAAAATAAATATTATTTCAATTCGACGTTTTTAAGATGGAAAATACAGGTTGATGTATTATATAAAATGAGTATTAAATTATATAATATAATGTAGCCTGAAGATGCCGAAAGGTGAAACCCGGGTCGTTAGCAGTGATCTCACGTATGGAAGTTTACCAGCTTTAAATAATTTAGAATTTAAAATCAATTGCCATCAAGCACCATGAGTCAAAAATATTAATTATAAAATGAGTCATTTTTAACGACACGCAAAGTTGTTGCCAAATCTGTTGTTCAAATTCACGCTGAGTTTATTATTTTAATTGACATTACTGTGCGGCATGTTTTTAAATTCTAAACTTATTTCTATATTTTTAAAATTTCACTATAAGATTTATTTTATAATTTTATTGTACTTAATAGGGGCACCAAAATTGTCCAGGCGGCCAGTAAGCGTGGTGCCGGGCCTGGTTGCATGGACGCCCGTGTGCATCAATTATGGAAACTTTTGTTCTAAGGCGTGTACAGTACAATATGCATAAATTGATTGTGAATCAAATATTTCGCAACACTAAACCTGTGAATATTTATTTATTCGAAATCAATTTATTATTAATTTTCAGTTTTATAAAACTGCCATCTATGCAATTTATATTCAAGCTTTACAAGTACATAAATTAACCTAAAATATAATTTAAGCTGCGATAAAAAATAGTTTGTAACTTAATATGTACGGTGGTGCTTTTCAAGAATTTATATTATTTATTGCATTGCTATATAAATATTATTCAACATAAATTTATTATTATACTCATAAAGGTCTCTCCGTCACCCTTCCATTTAAGTGTTATTGTAATTTAATAATAATCATAATTACAATATTATAATATTAAAATGAAATAAATATAATAAACACAATTACACAATAAACGTTTGAGGTAGCCGAAACATTTTTGAGTAAAGTGTAAATAGATGTGGTTGAAGCGGCAAATATATGTGGTAAATTTTAATTAATTAATTTATTATTATTTATTACTAACTTTAATAAATCTTTAAATAATGCTTAGTAGTTTTTAATCGGTACAGGGGTAACATGACAAACCAATCGAAATAACGGGAACGTATGTTCAAACCGGTAAAAATTTAAGTCTTCACAGAGAGAACGACTCTACGACGACGACAGCAGGTGACCAATCACAGTGAGGCAGCCGTCGCTGTGATTGGTCACCTGCTGTCGTCGTCGTCGAGTCGCTCTCTGCGTATGAAGGCATACATTGGGACGTATGGTCAGGGCCGGCCCGATGATTGCTGGTGCCCTGGACATTGTCAACCCCTCTTTTAAGTATATATATATTTTCATAACAAGGAAAAACGAAAATCGTAAAAATAAGTTTACTTTCTGAAAACGTATCTTTCAATAATGCCAATTATCTGCAATGTTAAATTCCGCATGAACTTACGCTACAGATTTGACAACCGAACATATTACATCGGGCCATTAAAATTGATCTTATATATACACGAAGCTGGCCTTTTTCATCTTAAAACGTCAGATTTAAAGAATACTATATATTTAGTTTCACTCTTTCTTTTTGGAAGATCCTTGATGACGCCCCTTAGCACACGGCGTCTGCCAATGCTGCCATTAAACTGTGGTCGGTAAGCCTAATATTGTTTATTCGTACGCAGTGTATAACGCGGCTTTCAAACAATAGATTAAGTGTAAATAAATACCGTGAAGCGATCAAAACACATGAATAGCTTGTTATAAATAAATAAAAATAATCGTGGGAATCAGAGCACGATAAATTACGTTGTATTCAAATGACAATTTAAAATAGGTATACTAAACACTATTTGTGACATAACACAAAATGATAACAACAAACCGTATTCCAAATAGAAACTTTGTTTCATCCCAGTCATTTTTTTATTTCTTGTAGAAATAATTCCTCAACATTGAGTACATTTTGTAAATAGTATTAAGTGACTTTCTGCGGTCGACTTGAAGAACAACTAATGCAAGGTCTTCAAGCATCCGTGCATGTGGCCGACTCAAGTCCAAATTACAGCTGTATTCTTTTGGTGGCAGGTTAAAGATATTTTCTTGTTTTCTTATAACATAAAAAGTCAAAATCTGTAGTATCCAACGCAAGTGTAATTATGTTCTCAACGCCTAGTATTATACTAAGCTATGAGTGCCATAATACTACTATAATAATGCTGTTCTAAGCTTTAGTTAAGTGCCATGATTCACTGCTGTAAATCAGAACCATAGGAACGTATGCATTGTACAGGGGTATTTGATTTATACTGAGTATACTCGTTAGACTTCCACAACCAGCATTTATTTGAAAGTTACTATATTTACAGCTCCAGCTTGTGTAGCGAGCTCACTTTGTACCATTGCCTATTATGTGCATAATCAGGAATTTAAAGCTAAGAATTGCTAAGTAAGACAACAACGGCTACAGACATCTTGGTTTTCTTCTTGTTGATTTCTAAACCAATGCTAGACGAATTCATTTGATGTCAATAAGTAATATCGCCAATGGGCATTTTAAATGTATCAACGCTTTAACAGAATGAATAATTATGCAATGGTTTATATGTTACGCCTGCGCCATCACACATTGCTCACGGTCAATGACACTAAATTTTATGACTTAAATCTGACTTCGACAAAAGCTTTGCTATATTTCATTTGCTATTTTCCGTGTGAAGAAATCGATGTATACTGTATAAATGTTATCCACTTAATTCCGTATCTATAATTTTTGTTTACAAAACAGTGAAATTCTATTTTAACACCAAAAGATTAATCAATTTGTGAATATATCAAATGTTTCGATATAAACAAATAAAGAGGACTGTTTTAACATGAATACTAAAAATTGTATAAAAATGTCTTTCTGAATCTTTCTTCATGGTAACTCTGCAATGGAACAAACCTACCGAGTCCTTGATTACCATTCAATAAGCCATGCGAGATTCACCAAAGTACTGTTGGTTGTAAAAATAGAAAAATAAACAAACATCGACAATTTATCATTCACCATTTATGAAAGGAATCACGGTTAATCGTGATCGACCTTCGTATAATGATGAATTACAATAATAAATTTTGTATACTGTATTATAATAGGACAACGACTTCAAAGCTGCTGTATTTTTGATGAGAATTTTACTAATAAGCATATTAATCTGAAATTGATTAATCGTCTATTGGTTTATTATCAAAAATTTAATTAATTATTTTTTTGTCGAAAGAATAATATAATAGTTTTGTCAATATTCCCAAAATTAATCACGGAGTTATAGAAAGAATACTGGCAAGTAAATGTTATTTAAATATGAGGGGGATTAGAAGTAAATGCAGCTGACTAACACGAAAAGGGTTTTTTAAAAAAACGTCAAAAACTGATAAAAAGTATTACAGATTAGTTTAATTTATGTGTGCTGTGCAATAGAGTGGAATATTGTAATTCAAAGACTTTTCAACTTTTAGAAGTCATTAATTTGACTACATTACTAAGATATAGTAATATATTTTTTTAGAAGGCTGCATTTACTTCTCTCGCATATCAAAAGCCTAACATTGCCATTGACTACATGAAGAAAAGTTGTGTTTGTTTCTGACTCAAACCAAAGTCGTCAAAATTTAGAGAGCAGCTATTCTGTCACGTGACTTTTTGTATGAGAAGAAGCGTTTAGAGTTAAAAAGGCTGTATCTGATTTTGAAGTGAATTTTAAGCAACGGTTTTCTGCAGAATAAAAACCAGTTTCCTACTGGAACTCACTCACTAGATGCATAATTTGTATCTCTATGATTCAACATGTATATAATAAAAAGCAATTTTCTTAAGAAAGCTACCCTTGCTTCTGACTTGCTTATACATCGATACCCTTCAAATCAACACTTCTCAAAGTGATTTGGAAAATGCTCTGCAAAACTATAATATATACATGGGGTAGCAAAAGCGCGGCGGTCTTTTGCAGGGAAATGGTGTGGCTTTTATGGAAATAAAAATAATGTACTTGTATAAAATAAGGTCGACTAAAACTGATCAATATCGAAAATGAATTATTATATGTCATTTCTTATTTGAGAGTTATTTAAAAACATAAAACCATATGTTATAGAAAATAAAATTATTGTTATGATACTATTAAAGAATTTGATATATCTTTAAAATAGATCTCTTGTGGAAGCTTTCTTTACGAAGCTTCTTTAGCTGCCGAAAGTTTGGTTGGTCGCACAAGTTCAATTAAATGTTGGCTAGTTAAAACCGACCGATACTTATTTTTAATTAATCAAAATGTCGAATATAAAGCCTCAAAACAATACAACCTGCCATCAAAGTGCAATAACCTGCAATATGTGGCTAAACGTGAAAAATAAAGCTCACTTTTAGTTTCCCATTTTTGTGTTATTGCTACAAATAAGAAGGGCTCTTTCAAAAATTCCTTCATGAAATACGACTCCTAAAGGTAGAGTAGATAGCCACCCCTTCATTATATAAAATAATCATTATATATTATAGTAAGCGGTAACTATTTATAACAGTATCTTGTTATTGATTGCACAGCACAAAACACAATAATACAGCTTTACTTTTAAGCTTTTTAATCAATCATTGATCCTATTGCTACACAAAAAGCACCAACCTATGCTATATGTAGTCATTTTTTTAAATTAGCTCAGTTATCAAGTCATCAATCACTCATTCTCATATGAAACTTTTTACTGCGTAGATAAATAATACATGATACGTTAAAATACCGGTTTATCATCTGGTAAATAAACGAGCAAAAAAAGTCAAAAAGTCCGCGTCAGTGTTTGCGAAATTGTCATGTCAGAAGTTTATTGTTGATAATAAATAATGAACGTTGGGTAATTTCAAAAGAACATCAGAAAGTTATAATTTATGACCACAAAAAACACCGATTTGTTTAACAGTATAATTTACACGACACTCAATTTGTATTCTAATAAATCTTAAAATATGTTAAGTTTCACTTTCAAACATATGATTATAATACTAACGTCATTTATAAAAGCTTGGATTGCTTGCATTCATGATAAATCTATTCAAAAACTAGGTGGTATTTATGAGCTAAAAATAAATATATACATGGATACAGTTTGTTTACTGATTTTTTGCATAACTTGTTACATCCATCGAGGAAAGCAAAAAGGACGTAAGTCACATAGAACAAATTTTACAGGAGGCACAAAAACGTTTATTTGACGATTTTGAGCCAAAGTCAAAACATTACATGGGGACAACCTTTAAGTGCATGAAAACTAAAACTGGTGTTCTATTTACTCAATATGATATTAATTTAATACGTTATTTAAGAAAAACCAATAAATTGATTAGTTGGAAGCACTTTTTCCTGGATGCAAATTTCACAGGCCATCCTTATTTCAAACTTAAAGCTACATTTAGACACTAATGGAGCGTTTCTAGGTTACATCCTTTTGATGGAACGTGTATTAAATTGTATGCATTGCAATACAAACATAAGCAATTGAGACATTTTACTTTTCATACTCGATTTATAATAATCAGATGGCATGGCGATAACTGTTGGCTAGTGCTATTTTTTTCTGTATATAAGCCGTCTCGCATCATTACAAAATATCCAGTTAAGGACTTCCCAAAGAGAATATAAATGAAAACATATTAATATAAATACAAATTAAATATAGTAAAATGTTTGTCTTTCTTACATTAGTATTATCTAACGTGAATTGAAACGGTTTATTTTCAATTATAAATGAACAATTAAAATATTTCTGTCATACGTGATTTTCAATATATACTTTATGAAACATTTGTAATATTTGCATTGTATCGTAATTTAAATTCTAATGCTCTGTGACACGTATCAAAATTATTGAATAATTAATATGTTTTTTTTCTCTACCTAAAACAGAGTTCAGTGCCTTTCATAAAACGAACCACGCATTTAACCAAAGCACGAGCCTGTCTTGAATCACAAATCACAAACAACTTCATTTTTTATGAATTGTTTCAGATTCAATCAGGTTAAATGATAGTATATTTTTACGAGACGTGATTATCATATAAATTGTACGTGTACAAATCGTAGATTTATATACCTATTGTTTTACTGTAGAACAAAAATAAGTAAATTTTGTAAATCGAAATACTAAGAAACTACAAATTCTATTAATGTATTCATTTTTTTATTGTTATTTTAAAGTCTCATACTTGTGTACTACGATGTAGTCAAATGCTTTTTTACAGTTTCTCATTCACATTTACAAATAAAACACACACAATCAAATACTATGGATAACCTAACCTAACGATATTTGCATGATAAGTTTTATTCCTATAAAATTATTAAATGCCATGCAAAAAATACGATGTGTATTACATTAGACTCTTTTAGACGGTTTCAAAATAGCACGATGCTAAATCCCCCATTTTTTTTTTTTAAATATAATTGTAGAAATATTAAACAGGTTCTGGACGACGTATCAAATGTGCGTAAACGGGTTCGTTTATTATCTGATATTGATAATATTTTTTAATAAAATTAAAATACAATAAACAAAATTGAATTAATTTATTTGGTATCCATTGATTTTTATAGAAGGAAAGCTATCTACCACTATTTATTTTTATTATATTTGGTATACTTTTTTACACGGTATTATGTGGGAACATATCCACAGTGTAAAAATAAAGTGTATTATTCAATGTATTATAAAGTTTGTTGCTTTAAACACACATAAACACACAAATATTCGAATATTTTTTTAAATATTTAAGCCAGCTGAAACCTTCTCGGAGGTTCATTTTGGCTAAATAAGTGATACATTTTATTAAAACGAAGGACATAATTTAAATTAAATTTTAAATTTTCCATTGTTTTTTTAATTTAAAAACCTGCATACATGAAGCAATTTGCGGAGATTGTGATAATATCTCCATTGTAAAGCTCAGTTAAAATTTAAGTCTGAATAAACGTCTCTTGAATTTTAACAGACTCAATCGTGACGTGACATAGAGGTAACACTACCAAACCATATGATTGATATTTTTATTTTCAATAAAATATAAGTATACAAAAATACGTTCTAAAATAATTCAATATGAACTGATTTGTCTTACTTTTAATGACCCGAATCCTTTATATTATTATTTAATCTCCATACATTCACGGCCATGGCTTGTCGAAGATGCACTTGAGTCTCTTGCTCGAACGCATTTAAATCATGGCCAAGAAAATACACCATTTCTTACGTTACACATCCTCTGTGCATAATACAAATGGATGTATGACAGTAGGAGAATAACTCAAACATCCCTCCCGATCCCAACACATCAAAACAAAAAACAGACAACCCAAACAGCAACAATACACCACACTAAATTCTAACCTTGTATGATACATAACAAGCAAGGTATACAGAATCCACCCCATAGTAAAAAAAAATCTCCATACATTTAGCCTTGCATATACATTTTCAAATATATCCTGTATTAAAACCCAATTTGCGCACTATCTCTATTGTTCAAAGTAAATACTGATTTCCGATATTTATGAAGATGTTTCTTTTACAGAACCACTGCCAATGTACGTCACGTCATTCTGCATTGACATGGGATTTATTAATATGTAATTCTTAAGCAAGAGATCTATGATAAGATTTGATAAATAAAAGTAAAAAATGTTACGTTAAAAGTAAAGATTTTTCCAATAGACATACATACCCGACTTATTCTAACTTTGATTGTATTGTCAGCCAGTAACTCTGATAGTGTATTAACTTTAATGAATGGTCACGATTATAATATACGATATCGATGTTATTGCATCTAATAGAACGTTCTAGTAAAGCCTTAGAATTAAGTTCTGATTGCGTGTACATAGTTTTATTCAAATTATAAACAAAATAATTAATTGTATCCAATCTTCGCGTAGTGTTTCTGCGCGAAAAATTAAAACAACTGTACTTTAGCCTAACATCATCGAGCACTAAAACCTTTTATAAAATATGTATTCATATTTAACATTTTAGATACATATAATCAATGGTATTTATAAATTCATGCAAACTATAAAATCTAAATATTAAATTACTAAAACTTTTATCGGAAGTTGCGAAGAAAATTGTTTGAGGGTGATTTAAGTTGAATCCCGTTATAACGAAAGTCACGTTGTATCGTTTGTGTATCGTTTTACTGAATATATGAAAACTATTATTACATATTTAAAACAAAAAATATATATTATACTGGAAATTGCGTTACTTCGGTGTTCGTTATAAAAAGATTTGACCTGTAATCTGTGGCGCCTCGTGGAATCAAGATACAATACTTCTTCAAAGACTGTTTTGTTGTATACTATTAGAACAGTTCACTTTGCAACATCATAATTCATTGAATGTGAAACATCTTAGTGGACTTTTATTTCATTTTCCGGGCCAGGGTCAGCCACAAAAAACATGCATTGAAATACAAAGAAATCAAGCTAAATACATACATCTTTATCTTATAATATATGAAGATTGACAAGTATGAAACGAACACGTTTCATTAATTGCTTTTAATATTTTTGATGACCCCCAACACAAACATTACTGTATCAAAGCAGGCCATGGTGTACAAAATAAATAAATATGAAAAAACGAATAAAAATTACAGTAAACCGCTGCAGTTTCCAAGGTCTGTCGTAAATGCTACCTTCCATTCCTTTTCTGATATAAAACAATGCCAATTAAGCACGTTTTTTGTGGAAAATATACTAACATAATGTTTAAATAACTAGAGTGCCCAACAACGTAATGAAAGATACTAATGTATATTTTGATAATCAAATAATATATAACATAATGTACATCGTGGCAAATATGAAAACTTGTTATTGGTATGAAGGTGTATTATTTTATGCTATGAATTAAATTTTTTCTTGTTTTTGTAATGATCATACATTTAAAACAATATGATAAAAAAAAACGTTACTTATAGACGTTGAATACAATCCGGTTATAGCGATTATCAAATCAATATTCACACATGAAGATTGTTCATTTGCATAAGTGATTGCTTCAAATAATTTGACCATTATGATTATTTACTACCCAATGTGCCCACCATCGACCCTCCCGTCCTTACACCTGGTTTTAATCAGGCGTATCCCGGAGCTCTGATATCGAGAAACAATCTACTTTATTTGACGGGACTGTCCCGGGAGTAAATATAAATTACCCAAGACTTGGGTTGCCACGCACTTAAGTGTGCTGAAGTTAAAAGAAATATAATGATAAAAAAAGCTAATTGAAAAAATGGAGACAACATATATGGTCAAGCAATTTATGTGAAGAGATTATCACGCTCACCGTATGACGCCTAAAAAATATTTACTATCATCAAAAATATTCAATGATTAATAATATCGTCATCATTATCTTAGGAACAGGACCGTCGGCGTACTATAAAACAGAGACGCGGCTGCCTCAGGCGGCATCATGTAAGGGGCGGCATAAATTGTGAAAAAAATACAAGTGCCTGAAACGCACGAATCATGCGGTGACGCAAAATATTATCGTGAGGCGAGGCCTAAAGAAAAAAAGCAGAATCTTTGGGAGGAAATGAAAAATATTTTCGGGGTACGAAACCTAAAAAATATACATGCAAGGGGCGACACATTTTAAGCACTTCGTCATTCATCGTAATGCGAATATTTACCCCACGGCCCTGATGAAGACCCTAAACTTGAAACATGTAAAAAATTGTGAACCAATTTACTAAATATATGATTTTCGTTCAGTTCCAATAAAATATGTTAATATAACAATATGACGTGATGAAAATGATTTCCGTACGTTGCGTTGAGATAAATTGTTTGTAACATTAATTAAACTATTAATTAACTTTGCGAATTTATAATTTTATACTATACTCGTGTGTTTGTTGTTTTAAATAAATCTTACGTAAAAAATATAAGAAAGCACCGAATAACGTTAATTTTCAATGTCGCAATACACGATAAAACTTTTAATTTCCTACTTATTATTTAAAGCTTGTTGTGATTTCAATGTTTTTATCTGATCGCGTTTTTTCTTGTATACTTATTGCTAACGAGATTTTTTGCTCTATATCAGTTTTTTCTGCAACGGGCTATTGATATAATTGTATGGTAAAAAAATCTTTACACTGCGCCCATTTCATTTATTATTACGAGAGTGCTTCAAACACCGGCACTGACATGCAGATAGATGGCGACACTCCATATCAGTTGGAGTTAACTGACAATTTTTGGCGTTCTGGATGATCAAACGCATATCAAAAGCTGGTGATGGCTGTATAGCCCAATATTAGCTTTTTTAGTCTAAAAATCAAGCAACATATTTTTTAGTTCTTTCTCCTTTTAGTATCGTCTTTTTCAAAAGTCTCTCAATTGATTTGAAGGTCTTTTTATCCTATAACAGTTTTATCAGATCGTCAACACCAAATATTATTGAATCAAGATGTGATATAATCAAGAGGATGTCTTTTCTAATCAACTATGTATACTTTTCTTAGCAAAAATGATAGTTCGTGCTCTTGTATGTAAATATAGTGGCTTGTTGGTTCATTGTAAAATTGGTCAGTGATTTTGAAATCTTTTATACTCGACCCCGCGACCTCTGATACTAAGCGATTCATAAATAAATGCGTTTATCAACTTATTCTAATATTGTAAAACTTACGGGTGACGATTTTAAACAAGTATTTTTGTATGGTATAACAATGTAGCATGTAAACAAGTAGTCAACCAACATCATTTAAAAAAATATTAAAAACCATGAAAAAGTTCTACCATACAAAAACACTTGATTAAAATATTATTCTTTAAGGCTTGACACTGCGGAATAAGTTCACAGGGGAAGTAGTCACTTCAAATGGTAGATGGACAGAATAAATAGTTACATAATATTAAATTGATACAGGCAATCAGATTTTATGCCGACAGGTTTACCATAAGACGAGGTGGTTATAAGTTGTAATACTAGATTTATAAAAAACACACATTTACAGTTAATTGTTTTATTTAAAAAGATAATATAATCAGAATAAATTAAAAACAATTTACGACAGCCGGTGTGTTTTAAACTCATCGGCAATATTTGGCACTCTCAGAGAATTGTGACTGGTGGTACAGTTACTATCTATATTAGCATTTTCCAAATATATAATAAAATCTAATTTATTTAATTGAATATTTAATCTTTAACACTATAACTTTTTCGCTGTCCTGTGATCGAGAGGTTAACGGACGTGCTTTGGAGCTGGAGGTTGCAGATTGTAATCTCAGAACTGCATGATTTTAAAATTCCAAAGATGTGCAACTGGATAATAATTCGGTTTAGCAATTGATTGACAGACAACGAATTCTTAAAAAAACGTCACAAAAGTTTTTATAAGTGGATGGGTACTCTTTTGGAATATTCATATTATTGAAATCAACAGTGTCCATTTTGGAGCGGATATAGTAAATTTAAAAAAATATTTTCCTAA
>JAGVSQ010000478.1:0-39012 GCA_022683975.1 Rhyacophila evoluta | reverse complement strand
GTCCTCTCATACCATACATATTCTTAGACATTCCTACATTATGTGATAAGCATTCAGAGTTGGCAAATATGTATATGCATTTATTTGTACATAAGTGCTTTTTGTACATCTCACCATTGATTGAACTCTTTATTAAAGTCATAATAATATTAAAAATAAACTTCGACTATATAATTCACTGAGTAAGTTGTGTTCAAAAAGTAAAATATATTAATATTGACAGCTAATCAGAATATTAATTTTTTATGTTAATATATATGTAATTCAAACATTTTAAGCCAAGTAAAATTTAGTAGAAATTCCAATCAAATTTATTCAAACAAATATTACTTTTGGCATACCTTAAAAACACAAATTGTTTTAAATTATTAATAACGCAATTTATATATATAATGTTATGGATAGTAACATTTTTACGTACAATGCATTGTTAAAAAGTGGTTTGCTTAAGAGTATATAACTGATCATTATATTGTTTTCGAAAAGGCATTAAAGAGAAAATGTGATATTTATAATAATAAATGTAAGGCAGGTAATTCAATGTGCAAATGTCTTGCAATTTTGTTACGAGACACTTTGTAGTTATTATTTCAAACGTCATTTGCTCCAGATGCAAATTCTAGTATTTACGTATTTAAATTACAACTCGTAAATCTTGCATCACTATTTAGGTGTGTCGAAATTTTATGACTTCTAATCTAACCAGCCAACTGTACTAAGTTGATTGTTGGATAAGAAGCAAATAAAAGTTTACACATATTTCCGCCAAAACGTATAAAATACTACAACACTTATGACAGTTGAAAAGTTGAGAAAATTTATATGTATTGACCCTTTGTTTAGCGCTATTAAAGGTGATTTTCTGGAACCACATATTTGATAATTGTAATTAATAAACTACAATAATATTGCCAGGCTAATAACTTTTTAGACTAATCTATAAGATGCTTTGGGAGAGCCTATGCAGGGCCTCGCCGTGTTAATGTCCAGGTTATGAAATGCGCAATGGTATCTGGATATAATGGGGGCCTTTTTATAAGAAAAAAATTACTAAAATCGCCAATATTATCTACATGCACTGATATTTGCATAATTAAAATAAGCATAGTATAAAACTATAATATACTTATATGTACAACACTTAGACAAGGACTAGAAAGTTTATAATGCGCAAGTTATAAACTACAAAAAACATGTGTGATACTACAAAAGAGATGATTGAAAAAACTTGTTGTACAGGGACGCCTTCTACCCATGGTGTGGCACTGAGCCTATGAACGCTCCAACTAGCGTTTATTGTGACATGTATGAAACTTTTTTTTAGGACGATTGGCGTTTGTTTGTTGGTATACGCTATGAAAGATACAGTGTTTGAACTCCGCGGCTGTCTCTTGTAAAACAAATAGCACATTAAAATAATACAGTATGTGTTACTTTTTAAAATATCGTTTGGTTCCAATTGATGACTATTGTAATCAGTAGTGTAGCTACCGTGGAGCAGTTGGAACACAACGTGGGGTCCTAACCACTAGACGATCACGGCCATTTGGAGCAGTTGGAACAGTTGCTACATGTGTACGGATCGTGGGAAGCGCAAACATAGAAAGGATGATATAGAATACTTACAACATAATAACTACGCGCGAACTAAAAAGAAAAAAAAACGAGAAATCACAATTTTTGTAATATGAACTTTGTATGATTTTGAGAAAGAAGTTACGTAACGCGATAAGTATAATCTCTATAACAAAATCTAAGAGCTGTAAACATGTTATTAAAATATGTAGAGCAAATATTGCCAGAAATAAGGGGGTGTAGTGATTTTACTCTTTCCAGGACGCTGAATATGTAGCTACGCCACTGATTGTAATTATATCATTTACACCTACAGCAATATAATTTATGAGTTTTATTTTTATATTGTCATCATTTTTCACAATCAAAAGAGCCTTGAAGATACTTTCAGTCGACCTACGATTATGATATTGTCAAATCTAATATGTACATGTCGGCAACATTGAAGGATTGGCCTTACACCTCGAGGTTATGCATCCTGAATAATGAGTTATTTGCTATTATGCATACTACGCATTAATGCTTGTATTCTTATACATACTAATTATTATAATGTGTATTAACAAATAGTATAGGTAAATATTTTAATCTCCTGACAACCGATAGGTCGTATAAATACAAAACACTGATTTTTGTGTCGTATTTGCATACAAATATTCCTTTTGAAATTTTCTCCAATTTCAAATTTATTTATTTACAGCTATGTAGTCTAACTTATTTTATTCTTCAGTCTTATTTTTACTTAATTTTATCATTGATATTGACTACGGAAATTTAATATTAACAAAATACATGAGTATATCATTCGCAGGGCGACTTGCGATAACTGGAGCAACCAACGTTCAATTGAATGCGGGTTGTTTGGGTGACACAGCGTTACTCGGTTCCCACCAAGTGTAAGTTATTTGGCATATGCGTCCTGTTGGTGCTCCTATATTTTAATGAATCGTACCATCTAAAAAAATCTCGAAAATCCTTTAGTATGCTTTGGAAACAGATGCCTGCGTTGAATATTTAGGTTGAGGTGGTCTGGCTTCCCAAAGAGCTCGGAGGTAAGGGAGTATACCAGGTAGTATCTTGTGACGTAAAAAGTCATACATGGGTGCTGGATACGCGGATGTTTCCGGAGAGTCTGGTTCTTGGTCATCTCTTTTTCCGAGGTGGGATTCTACTGTCGTGGAAGACATGCTGGCATGTCTAGGAAGGATAAAAAATTACTGGCAGATGACAGAGAATCCTAGAAGCATCGTGTGGTGGCTATATGCTCCACATAAGGAACGGATGTGACAAAGAAATAAAAAGAGATATAGAGAGATATTATTTACTACCATAATATTATACATACGCGTTAAAGTAATAGTGTACAATGCGTCTCCAAATTATTAAAACTCCAGAATTTTGTGCGACCAAAATGATGATTTACTAAAAACAAATATTATGTATTTATTATTATATTTTATAAAAAAAGTTGACATGCCATTGACAATTAAGTAGTTATCTGCGTGTTTATCTCAAAGGAAATGTTTGAAATTATTTCAAAGGTTACTGTGTTAAATAATCATAATGATGAGATGAAGGCATAATAATAATTCTACCACAGTATGTGATCAATTAGCGGTTGATATTTTGTCTTCAACTTACCAAAGCCAATGCAGAAACGGAATGTACGCTATGCTTTTGTCAATTCAAAGTGGCAATATGATGATAATATTCGATTGTTTCTCTTTGTTGATATTACCGTTGGAAAATAATAATTGATGATGCATTGTGATAATGTTATAAAAATTTGTATACTTAAGTATACATTTTGTACGGTCAATCATATTTTATTCAATGCCTGATGATTGTAACACATAGTTCTGCCTTACGTTAACGATCCTTTGTCATATTTTTGAAGCATCAAGATACATGACCAAGGAACCTCTATGGAAATATCGATTTATTATTGAACGCTCTGGATACCTAGCTTATTTAATTCTTTAGATTTCATTTCGAACATTCAACATATTATAAGATGTTGGTGATATAGCTAAGGCGGTTAAACAAATATTCTCCTACTGATAAAGATGATTCTTCTCGTATATGCTTGAAACACTACAATTTTAATGTATTTTAAATTCCTTTCACGTTAATTTTATATAATAATATGTATGATATAAAATCTAGAGATCCAAATAAACGGGTTTGGTAGCTTTTGATATATTTTTAATCTTTCACGTCGGCTATAATTTCACCAACACAATAATTGACATTGCAATTTCACTTTTCATGTTGCTATAATTTTAAAAGTCGCTTCTAGACAATGCTTTGATTCGTCAACATATCTGAAAACAGCCGGTTTGACAAACATAATTCTAAATATGATGCTAACTTTATTTCACACTATATGAGTATCCCAGCTATTATTTATACAATTCATTGATTCTATTTTATCAAAAATACTCACATTTTCATTTCGTTCAGACATTTCTTAGGGTACTTTAGTATTCGTTCTTATATCTAGGTAATTATCTGCAGAAAACACCAGAGGAATACAATGAAACCAATAATTATGCATGCTTTAGTGAACACTCTAAGACACAAACATTTCTACTAAAATATTTGAAAGTGAAAGTGTATCATTATTTTTCCTGAAAGTAAACAATGTAAATCATCACAATTGAATTAGATAATTTTAAAAGACGATTTTACATTTTACAAGTGACAAATGTTAACTAGCATTCCCTTTTCTAATTAAAACAAACTTTTATTGATTTTATTTATCACTCAATTAACATTTCAATTCACGCAAACGTTCAAAAGATTTTTATCAATATTCTTGATATTATAATTTATTTAATAATGATGAGGATCATTTTTGAAAATCAATAAATAATGCTATGAATTCTTTGATTTGAAAATAAAACACAAATATAATTATAGTATAATGTATTACTCAGTTATAATAGATTTTCCATTTGTCAACCGATTGTAAATTTATTCTACTATATTTTTTTATTTCAGCTATTTTACACATTTGTAACCTTTGCTAGGTGAACGGGTCTAGTAAATAGGTACTATTTTTTAATCTCCAAGATTTGGCTGCCTACTGTCAATTCAGCTTTTGCATTTGCAAGAATCGCATAGATCTGCTTAAAACGTTATTGAAAATGCTATTTAAATGAAGCTTAGAACGGCGAAAATAGAATTGCTAGGCAAGGGTAGGTTAGAAGGGGGCATTATTTGACCATCCGTAGGAAGAAGCTGAAGACCAATATCGCTTTTGCACATTTGTGATAAAAAAATGAATCCGGCATACCTTTAATATTTACTGTATCCTGTATGCATACATCTTCTAATTTATTTTTTACAGCGTAATGAAATTTCGTCTTCCCATAATATTATGGTGATTTACTGTTGACATTAAAAAAACTTTTTTCTTGTCATTTGTTTGTAAAGGGTCTACCTAAGATATAAACATTTATATGCATGTTACCAAATGGCTTTTTAAGTACGCATAATATTATATTAAGCTGAATTGTGTGAATTTTTTGGATTTCAAGATTTTATGAATATTAAAACACTTTTGATAGAATAAGAAAGAGTAATTTGAGAAGTTTTCGTCACACATGACATTGCTTTTCGAGCTTTTCCATGATGCAGTGTGCTTATTTTTACAAAATTACATGATATAAAAAACTTGTATTCAATAATATTGCGATTAAAAATTAATGTTAGGTTAATTATTATCTTTCACAGATATCATTATTGACTTTGTTGCAAAGTTTTCACACTTATTTGATATTATAATAATATGGTATAATTACTATACTATACCAGACTGAATAAAATCACCTATTAATAAGTAACAGTTATTTTATTGACAAATCTTTTTTATTGAGTATTTTTAATATTTAAGTATAAGTAAATTAAAAGATTCAAGACTAGGCTGCATGAAGGTTTCAACGATCGTTTATCAAACCAATCTCGTGAAAAGTAAACTGCCTAGATTATATGTATTTTAAATCAAAAATTTTGTCTCCTCGGTAACGTAAATGTCAGCGTGCGTGCCAAGCAATCCGAGGAATACGGGCTCGATTTACACATCTGTCAGATTTAACAAATCCAAAAATACAGATCTTGGATATAATAATGAATCATCAAAGAAGTTGTATTGACTGGAATATACAAACGACAAATAAATAAAAATCAGATATTCAAAATGCTCGTCATAAAATAATCCTTTCTTTATTTTTTTTATATCTATTATGTATATAATGCTCACAATGATTGTGAAACGGTTTTATCATTCTACCATTTCATTTAACTAGCTTTTGAATTGCATTCATGGGATCAGAAGTTATTTCTCTTTACTTTCACTCTCACTCTCCCAGTAATAATTGTATTCAATGTGTCTTGTCTGCCTGCACCAGCTCTAAAACAGCTGTTCAGTGATTATCAAGCCATATATAAATTTATTGTTGTTATTTCAAATAATGTTGATTGGTTTTTCCGGATGGAGATGCCTGAACAACGGATGAGCAATTGGCTGATTAGGTTAAACTTCACTTAACTGTGTAAGAATTTTATAAAACGATGTGCCTCACCCAAGCGATTAAAAAGATGTGTCTTCATAAATTTGTCAACACGATGAAACTAGATCGAATCGATCGTAAATTTCTTAAATTTTCATGTATTTTATTTATGGATTCTTTCTGCATAATAATGGAAATTTTAATTATACTCACTCCCTGATTGCCTAAAGCACTTTTTGGCTTTTCAAAAAAATATGCACACTCCTTTTTATACCTATTTATATTAAAGAATTGGCATGGAAGATTATTTTTACGAGGATATTTTGTTGGCCAATCACTCAATCTAAGCCCTTATATACCTATGAGATTCAACATGCAAGATCGAGGCACTACTTTTTCAAATATTCTAGCTTGAAAAATTAGTTTATCTTATTTTACTTCTATACTCTTGTATACTCCATATCAAAACGGAGAATTAAATTGTCCTGAGACATTTTGATATTTTATGCTGATAGTGAATATATAAAATTAGTCATATACTTATGACTAAATAAGAATTAATTAATACTAAAAAAGAACAAAATATTAATCAAATAAAATATTTTAATACTATGATCAGGCAGGCAACATAGAAAAGAAAGTAGATGTTTATGATGCTGTGATCGGTATGTGGATTGTGGTGGGCATGCGAAATAAATTCATTTTTTCTCCACCCGCGACAGTGGCGCTTTCTTATGGCGGCAAACAAACTGACATTTTAGTTTATATTGCCGTGCCCAGTTTACAAGTCGCCGGCTTATGTGATAAAATAACAATATTCATATTTTTGCTAGTAAAAATATAGTAAAACAGTGTGGAAAAATAAGGATCGTTTTATTAATATACAGTGATGGAACAATGATATAATCAGTGACAATTTGTTTTTGAAATTACGGAATTATAATACTTTTTATAGGTGAGTTTAAAAAAAATTGTAAACAGCAAACATTTTATTTAGAAAATAAGTGAGCATCAGCTAACGCTATTTATCAATATGTTGTTTTAAATGAATTTAAAAAGATGCAGTTCTATTTTTGAAAATAGCTTAGTACTATCTGAATATTTATTTTTTCTGTCAAATTATGGCATTCAAATGTTTTTATGAAAAAGTTGTGTTGAAAAATGTTGATTCAATATTAGTGATAATTTTAAATTTATAGTACTATTTGCATTTAAGTAGCCATATTTTGAATTTTGATAAGTTTTAATTAGCGGCACGTGTTTCATTCACATAACAAACTTGTTGAAACAATTCTTTTGTTATAATTTATACCCAGAAACATAATAATAAGCATGATAATAACATAATAAACAACTGAATGCCAAATGATTGAAAATACATATGTTTTATTGGTTTACGTTATACACAATACTGCAGTTAAGCTAGATGAATTCTAGATTTTATGGAAGAGGGATGATTTCGATATCGACTGTAAAAATATAAACTATCGTAACCTTTTTTTTAATAATCACAATGTATACAATTTAATACACGTTTTGTCAAAAAGATATAAGATATAAGAATCGGATTAGTATCTAAATTAACCTTTTATGTTTGAAAAAATATGAAATTCACAACCGAGAATAAAGACTTCCACCATATCTATTTTATTGATGTCTCTTACATAACTTATTCAATAAATATCTGAATGGGTAAATAAAACTCCAAGCTTAGTCTTCATGTACTTATCTTATTACCTTATTTATCAATTCATTAATTTGACTTTAGCTCGAAACCTTTAAAGAAACGTTTTTTTGTGCCCCCTGTAAAACTTGTTCTGTGTGGGTTATCCTTTTGCCATTTTTATAGCCGAATTATATCCAAAGCATTATTCAATTAATTTACAAGACTATCTAATCTCTACGATTGATTTAATTCAGTACTTTATGATCAAGTTATATGTAAAATGTATTTAGTAAAATAAATTATGTAACAGAAGTTTAAAAATATTTTGCGTGAAATTAAATTTTGAGCTTTAAAATGAATATAACATTGTAAACGATGCAGATGGTGTATTTTTAATAAATATGAATGTCATAATGAAGTATTCAATAAATTATAATTCTTAACTAACAACCGTTAAATTAGTGAAAAAAACATCTGATACGCAGAAAAATTTCGTATTAAAAAAGGTACTGACACGTACATTTCTCTTGGCAAGTATTTTCAAGCTGTAAGGTATATATTACAAACTCTCTCTTCGAAATTATAAAGTAATAAAAACGGTAAACAAATTACGAACGTTATAAAAACGTAATCGAACCATTTATTAAAATGCAAATTCATGTCGTACTAAATGCAAAGCCGATGCGATCGCTTTACTTAGTAATTTTTGATAGACTCACATAGACAATTAAATATTTGTAACACTTATTATACATGGACAGGTTTTTATTTGGCTATGGCTTAAGAAACATATTATTGCAGCATTTTTATATAATAATAGATAATATAGTTGCGTATTTTTAAGATAATATACCTGTTGCTAATCTTGACAATATAGCATATATAGAAAAACTAATAATTTTTTTTGAGCATATTTTAATATGTAAAATGTAGTTATTATCAAATTTTGTAGTTATCTGCTTGATGAATAATACATGTATGCATGTAATATTTTAATTTGAAATTTACACATGTTTAATATATTTTTTAATTTGTTTCGATTGGCACATAAAATTCGTGATACGAAGTTGAATTTTAGGTACAACGTTACAGTAATACGTAGTCATTCAGTGGTGATGAACACATTTTTTTCTGGCGTTGCACTTTGATTATTTGAGATTAATTAAACTTTTTTCATATCAAGATATTTGTAGCATTTTTAATAGCAGAAAAAAGCGAAAAATATGATCAGGAATCCATTAATTTATTACTAACTGTTTAATATCGATATTTATATTTTAAATACCAAACTGAGTCGAAAGAAAGAAAGAATAAAGAGTGTCTTCAGTATGTCACACTATAAATACTTTGAAGAAATAGATATATTTTAGATGGTTAGACTAAAATGAATGCACCACACACATTTCTGAAGCACTCAAGTATAATGTTGTTAATTAGGTTTTATTACAGTTCTTCAGTCATCAAGGTCAGGTGGAAAAGTTTAGAAAAGCGTGAGTGCTTATACATCATTCTTAGCTAAGAAATATGGCTTAAATAACGGAGATGCAGAATTAGTAAAACATATGCTTTTGCATTATATAAATACAGAAAATGATCTAAATAGCTTTAGACGATTGTTAGTTACCGATCCTACTATTATATTTTTTAAAAAGTACTTGAATTTTTAAAATTGCCAAAGATATAAATAATTTATCTGATGTGTATAGTTGAAATCCAATTATAAAAACTTTCATGAAATAAAATAAATCGTGTCCATTTTCTCGTAAAAAGTACATGCTTATTTATATAGAAACATAATCATTCATTCAAAAATATTTTGAAACTTTAAGGTTTTACCAATTATTTATTCTATGTGCACTACTGTATGCCATAAAAATACACTTGTGCCACAAGTACACTAGCGCTGGCATAGGTTCTTAGATTATCGGTTGAACGAATTCTTTCAAAATATTACTATTATCTTTGTTGCAAAACAATCAGTAACAACCAAAAGATCAAAAGTGTTTTTAATAGTTTAAGACTAACTCAACTAAGGCAATAATACGAATTCGTTTGTATTATTTTATTTGATTAAATAATTATACTATGTCTGACATTTCAAACCACTATAAATTGTATATATTATTATGCATTATATAAATACTGATTTATTGATGTTTTCTTGCAACCATTTTTTAGGTTTTAAAATAGATGTTTAAGTCATTTGAATCATCTCAAAAATATAAAGATATTTATGTATCGTAAATTAGAACATATCGTAGTTTTTTTATGAATTTAGTTTTTGCTGTACGTGATATTAAATGTATATACAATATATATATAAACGTTAATTTTCACATTTTTACATTGGCACGTTGTTAATTTCCCAGCTGCTTATGATGATAAAAGATTTTTTTAAATGTTGGAAATTCGGATATTTTTTAAGAAACTGGGTAGATGTCTTTTTTAGAAAATATGATATGAACTTAATAGTATTAGAAAGATAAAAAATTTAAAACACTTTAAAAATTGTACAGAAAAAAATCTTTCATCTTTTATAAAATTCATATATTTTATTTGTAATTTATGAAGAATTAATTTTTTTCATCATCACGCATTCATAATATTAATAAAATTTACATATTTTTACAGGTGTTTTTACAACTGTTTTACAATAAAACAGTGAAGCAAAAACTCAGTAAAATAATATTAACATGACAATAAGCGGAGATTTCAATTTCGAGTGCGGAAGTTTTCACTCAATGGCCTTTGACTTGAAGACTCCACGTGCGATAGATACATCAAATGTAAAGGGGAACATTCGTCTTTCTAACGCCTTCCACATCATCAGAGATCTTCTCATCTTCTTGGCATATTCCGTGTATTACATTGCTGAAGCGCTATACCTAACAATTCTCCCGAAGAGTTTACGACCTGTGAAGGATTTGAATGGATATGTAGCTCTCGTGACAGGTGGAGGAAGTGGAGTTGGCAGAATTCTTGCACAAAAGTTAGGGAGAGCCGGATGCAAAGTTGTTGTTTGGGACATCAGTAAAGAAGGTAAGTCAATATTTTCTATCAACTTATCACGTCGTGTTACTATCTGGAAGGTGTAAGGATGAAATCTTGCAGCTGTACTAAATTATCTATTGTTTTATATGAAATTTAAATCGATTGATCGTTCAAAATATTTCATTGTGGATACACATTCTTCGCACTGAAGCGAACACTACACTTGGTATCAAATTCTTTATCTAAGGATTGAACATAGACGGTCGAAAAATGTGAATATTTTAATATTATAATTTGTAGAAACTGTAAAGATACCAATTAATTGTACTTAAGTGAGTATAATCTTTCCGATAGATTAATTTTTATACATTTAATTTTGATATAAATTCTTTTCGTTTTAAAAAAATGACCTACTTAATGATGTATTGATAAAAAATAAAACGGTAAAAATGAAAAATCAAAGAAAAACATACGAATATTTATTTCAATCTAATGAAAATGTAATTGTTTTCACAGTCAACGATTCAGAAGAAAAGTATTATATTTTATCATTTAATGTTTATAGTAAAAGACAACAAAACCTTGCATTCTATTAAATTAAAAATCGAAGGTTATTGGCAAAAACTTATAATTATTGCAGAAACTGACAGGTTTATTTACTTCAGTATCATAGCAACGAAACATAAACAAATTAATTATAGATGAAGTTTTGATGTGACAGATTTAAATCCAGAATGCTGGCGTGACAAAAGAATGCCGACGAACTGCCACGGCGTGTGTTTGCTAAGAATAATTGCACACAATTCATTTTTTAGTAACTTCTACAATAAATGAGGATACGTGAGCTGTATTTTAATTTTGTAGTGTAATATTCCAGCATAGCCGATGCGTTTTATTGTAACATATTAAGGTATCCGACAAAGGTTACATCATTAATTTTTTGAAGGCATCCATCATTAGTAAGAATTCTACGTACAAATATTTTTTGTTTGTCAGTTGTGCAAAGTGTTTGGAAAGAGTTTCCATTCGTTCGTTCACTGAAAATTAGAATACGGTCTCACTCATTATTCATAATGAAGCGGTTTTTTTTAAAACGTTTCATTTATTTAACCATCGTTTAGTATCAATATTCATGTCTTGTGAAATAAAATTTGATTTTTTTAACGCAAGTACATACTGTACCAATCTTTTTTGCACTTTAGGTAAAACTGCCAAATTAGCTGTAGGATATCTAATCAAATATTGACACATTTTATGTAATAGTTATTTAAAAAGATGTTATTCCACGTGATACTCAAATTACGGTATCTAACCTATAAATTTAAATTAAGGTATTAAAGATTCGTCTCCTCAATTGCGTAGAGGTTGGCGAGCATGCCTAGTATCTAGTGAATGTGGGTTCAATTCCTAAAACTGTCAAACTAAGTTAGGACTGGATGCACATCGGGTTGAGTAATTTTCTGACAGCCAATTATTGTGAAAAATGATCTTTCAAGACAAGTATTCAAACTGTGTAGATCCCGATATTCCACTTCCAGAACAGACGTAGTTAAAATAATAAAGATAGTCGTGTATTAATTGTCTAAGCATGCCAAATTGTGTACATAGGCAAGATTATGGAAGATGAAAAAACTTTTCTAACGGTAAACGAGCTGAAATTTAAAATTGGCCACCATTTTATGTGGCAAAACCAGAGATGATATTGTTTGATATGAGTCAAAATTGAGGTTGAATTACGGAAAAATACACCGTTGAACAATGCGTAAACACTGTAAAAACAATCACATAGAATAAATAGGTGAATCTACAAAGAAAAAATGGTTTTAAATTTAAATTTCTCTAAAAAAGCTCATTTTGGAAGACTATGTATTATAGTATGGTAATAGTCGTGGTTTAATAATATTGTGTAAAGATTAATACATGAAAATCAAACCAAGATAAAACGGCAATTTTTTTTTTATTTTACAAACAATATGATACGTTTGCCTAAAGTAAGAGATGCATCGGAAGCCACGCTGCGGTCGTTGTGACTAGAGGATTAACGTAGTCCGTCTGCTTAAACTCTAATTTTCCGACATGAGATATCAATGAAGAGGGATACATAAAACCTACAATTCGTACACCGTATACATAAATAATGTTACATGTTCATAATGAAATAGTTATCACAATTTTGGTTATTCTTTATAGCACAAACTTTGACATTACACCTCGTATATCTGCAGTGCTACAAAGGGGCAATATTTCCCACTTTGAGAAGCACCGATTTGAGCCAATTATCGATGAAAAATAAACGACAGATGTTCGCGGTAAATTTCACAACTAAAATAATGTGATTTTCGTTAATTATTTCTTCAGCCATCTATTTGATTGAGTTATCACGAAATGAAATGTTTTCTTGCAGAAAAAAATATTTATGATTATAATTTGATAGCAATGTATTATTGAACTCTTTATCATTCTTCAGAAATCTATAATATTGAATTACATATGCGATTTACTCAACGATTTTCCATCCTCTGTAAATGTATACAATGTAAGTTTTTATTTTGAAGCAAAAACGTAGACATCTTTTATTACCGTGATTAATATAATAACCACTAAAAGTACGTAACGTTATGATAATTTTGTTAAAACGAGTTTTATAAATTTTTAGCTAAACAAGTTTTCTCTTTTTTCACTACAAATGAGTACAAATTGAGTTAGATTTAAAAAGTTCCTAAATGAATGCACTTGTGGTCAATTTGTTACATAACACTGAATACCTAATATAATTAAATCAACTTGATTAAATCATTTATTTTTTTTGTACGGATTTATGTCTAGGTATTTTTTTCACGATTTTGTAATTAATGTATTGTATCTAATAAATTGCAAATTCTTTTTTATATAACGTTTTCAAAAACTTTTGAATCCATTCACCAGCGAGTATAATTTAATTACCAAGCGCAAAATTGATTTTTCGGCTAATTTAAAATATCGTTAATATATTAAATTAACAAGTAATATTCTAACCCAGTTTCGCTATTTATGTTGATCGTTTTCAGATTACAATCACGCTGACAAAATGTTTTACAAAACATGTTATAAATGATTATGAAATAACTGTATATACTACTTAGTACTTTTCGAAAAGTAAATTAAGCCTGAATTGGAAGGGCTTCTAATTTGCTTTTATATTTGATTTTCTTAATTTAAGCGTGTTGCTTAATTTTTATATTTCAGTTTATGTTTTTTGAAAGTCAATATTTAAACACGCACAGAATCCACATTGGTATTAATTTCATATAAGTTTTGGCAAATATTAAAAAATATTTAACACATTACATTAAACGGTCAATACACTAAATATTTGCAAACAAAGCTCACACGCCAGTAAATTTATTTTATTTAAAATTAAGCTGTGCTTATTTTTAAATACATTACTGACTTCGAATAAGTCTCTTGAAGTTAAGACACCTAAGTTAATTTTATCATTTACGATTCTCCAAGAGAATTTGAGATAATTATAAAGATTATTTTAACTATTATAAAGTAATAGAATAATAAGTGCTGTATTTATAAACATGAAATTACAAGCGGATTTTATAGGTATTATGAAAAAGAACGACGACTATAGGCTAGTGATACAATTATGTACTTTAATTATTAACAAACGCGTAAATGTATTTATTCGAGTTTATCTCAGTACTCTCTTGTTAATCTATATTATGTAATAACCAGTTCTCGATGAATTGTAGGAAAATAAGTTAATTTAGAAATATTGCGATAATTCTAATAAAATATGAAAAAGTATGATTAAATATAAAGAAAATGTATCGCTCGACATCATATTTTTAAGCAGAGCATTATTTTCATTTTAATTGTCACCAAGTAAACAATTCATAGTTGGCAGCTTTACGACGAATGCGAAAAATAATAATATTGGCCAGAGATTATGCCGATCTGCAATGCGCTTCATGCAATTCTCAGTTTCAAGCTTTCAATATTCAAATTGCGTGTAGATTACGTAAAAGTTGTAGAAGAATTTAATAAGAAACTTACTAGGCACGTCGTGGTTGTGTAATGTTATTGTAGGTATATTTGGGATAATACTATACTCGTAAATCCAAATACACAGCTAAACATTTAATCTATCCGCGATGTTTCTTAGATCAATGATTTTGCTTTTAGACCCCTCAAATATAAAATAAATAAAACATAGTTGTGAAAATGTAGAAGTAAGTGCGACGTAGATTGTATTATAATACAATAAAAACAAATCTTGGCAATAATTTTATTAAAAATGATGTTTTTTTCTAGAATGTGCATCATTTGAACCAGATAGTCATCAACAATAACGTAATTATCTCACATAGATTAGAAACTTTCCAATTTGTAACACGGCGTTACAATTTACAGTAAGAAGTAATGTATTTTTACTTGCAAATAAAGTTGTAACTTTGTAATTATTTTATGAAGTAATTACCTATACATGTATACACGAGAGTTAACCATATTTTTTGTACCATGTTTGCTCTCAGAGTGGAGCATATGGATCTACATAGTGCGAAGATATCCACTTCGAAATTGGAGTGTATGGATTTCCGTAATTTGAAAATGTCTTAACAGATTATATTTTCACGAGAACTGTTTGTCAGACAATAACCTAACCAAGTGGGCATCCTATCTTGTATTTTAGGTTTTTTTAAATCTCGCAGATGTGCGAATCGAGTCCGTATTTCCTGGATAGCTAAGCGCGCACGATACACTATACGCTACCGGGGAATCAATGTATTTGGAAGGAAAAACGCTAAATTTAGATAATGTAGGCTAATCATGTCTGGCACTTAGCAAGCCATTTATTATACATATATATCTTTAGACTTTACGAAATCTCTTTACGAAAAATTCGAAAAGTGAAATTCACGGGAGCAAAATAAATATTTCATAACACGACTTTAAATATTAGGAAATTGTTTGTTAAATTATGGAAGTTTGTTTGGTTCAACAAAAAATATTCGTTATATTCGGGAAATTCTTCATTATTCTTCCTAAGAAAAGTAAAACTTCAGTATTCGATTTAAAAAAAATCTCTACGATGAAAATAAACAATATTACTTAATTATTTTTCATTCTATATTATATATTTCATTAGATATACATTAATCAGTTGACGGCTTCGTGGAATAATACCTATGTATTAATTGTATTGAAGTTTATAAAGTATAGAATCTAACATTAACTTTCCATATAATATTTATTGTCGTGTTTTCGTGTTCATAAATAATATTCATTTATCTACGCTTAAATAAACAACATGCAAGCGATGCAGGTGTATAAAAATGACAGCTTGAAATTATGTTTATGATTTAATAACGCCATCAACAAGCAGGGCTCGAAAAAAGAATTTCTTTTACTTATTCATTACATTGTTGTTTCGAGAAAAAAACCTAAATTTGGTGTCAAAGATTATATACTTAAAATATAGTTATTTAATTAATGTCGAAAAACCGTATTTTTGTGCATTAAGAATTATTATTTGTGTGTTTCAGAAATTTTATTATCTACGGGAACCTTTATTTTTATGTCTTCAGCTATTTGATTGGTGGATTTTCAATATATTATAGTGTACTGAGAAATGTTGTCTATAAATGATTTTGAAGTTTACATTTTACCAAATATTATTACAAAAAGATTCATAGCAGATGCGGTTGTCAATGTTAAACGGTGATACAATAAAATATTATGCTATACATCCTCCAATGAAAATTATGTATCATTATTGGTTTATTGAATGTCCTTTACAACTGTTAAGCTGAGTATATATTTATAAATCATATCGATTTTACAATAGTATTTAAGAAAAACAAAAACTATGGAGCAATGGGTGTTAAAACTGTTTCAATAAAATTGCTGGGGGTTTTTGATGGGCTAAATTTGTCATTGGCTATTCATATTTACTCTCGGGACATTCTCGTCGAATAAAGTAGGTACCTTCTCAATATCAGAGCTCCGGGATATAATTTAAGCTCAATGAAGGTGGATGGAGGACACATTTAACAGTATAAATATAGTTAGAAAATTAGTACACGACTGAAAGACAATTGTGAGCACATAATTTTAATAGCTAATCCAGGTAACTAAATGCCGAACAGCAGCATTTTTATAGTTTCATAGTAAGAAGTAGAAAATATATCTTGTGGAACATATTACTTTGATATTTGATGGTTAGTGTTTGTGACATGCAGACTCTAATACATGCCAAATAAAGCCATGTGAATCTGCTATTGGTACAAATAGGGTACGTTTAAAGAGCGTTTTACGTTCGTTGTATCACTGTAAACGCCCGCATGATAAGTATGGAGACGTCGCTGGTGGCAGATAGTAATATTTAGATGTTAATAGTTTGTTATTGTATACATAATGGCCAAGCCCTAGTCATGAATATCTGCCGTTTCCCCAATGGAGGTCAAGAATCTAATAAACTTGATTGGGAACTTCGTTAGATGCTGAAGTTATTTCCTTGTTAACTTTCATGCGATAAATCATATGTATACTACAGAGTTTGTACGAGCAGATGGTTCCCATTATTTGTTGTCATGTTACTAATCTATGTGTTTCATTTAAAAAAAGATTTCTTAAATGTAGGTATTAGTCGTACATTTTCATTTTTATATGGTCATTAACTTCTTCGTGTCAAGGTTTTGTAGAAAATAATCATCTGTTGTTTTATGAAACAATTAAGTTAAAAAAAACTTCAATGAAGTAGATGTGTACTTTTGCTTGTTCGCCATGCGTCGTTTTTTTTCAATGTGTCTATTTATTGTATTTTACAAGGTCAGTTAGTAAATGTAAATACACTTTTGCGAGGATTTTTGTTTTAGAGGTCAAACATTCAAAGATGTTTTTAAAGATTGAATATTAACGATGGATGCTATTCTGTATATTTAATTAGAAAATTTTGGTAATTTTCCGAAGCAGTAAAGAAGTCGTTGACACTCTCAAAATGTTCTAAAATCTCACATTATATTATATCTTACACCATAGTAGAGTAATAAAAAATAACTAAAAATATATTTATTCATCATAAATTAAAATAATATATAAAAAAACTTTCTTTCCTAATTCTTAGTTATTAGGAGGTGAGGAACTAATGATATGGATTAACAGAGATTAACTTAATGGTCATATTTAAATTCAAAGTGGTGCTGTTGGAGAATACATGTGAATTGTTAATTATTCATTATGATAATATGTAAATTTTTATGCAATTTTACCTATGCCTATTTTTTTAGTAACATATTTTTCACTGGTTTATAGATGGTTTTCGTAAAAATGACATTTCTTGAATATTCCGTAATATTTTTAAAATCTCTACTTTTATCACTTTTTTACTAGGATAGTACATCATTTGATGGGTTTATGAAACGACTTTTATTGCTTTTAATGAAATTCTCCGTAAATAGCAAGGGCGTGTGGCTAAATCAATATTTATGAGTTTTTTTTAGTAAGTTTGAGCGCAAAATAAATCACTTTATAGAAATATGGTTTTTTTATTTAAATATTTTCTGATCCTCGAGTGACTTATTGGTAAGTACAGTCAATAGTAGATATTGTGGACTCTAATCATTCAGTTTTAAAAATATGTTAATGCAATTAATCAAGCATAACAAAATGGGTTGAGCTATTATCCGAGAAACAGTTGTCATAATTTTCCATTGTGGAAATCGACATATATGCTCCACTTTAGTAGTAGATGTCCATACAAAAATACAAGTGTGATAATGGTGTCCATGGATTCAAAATATTTATTGATACATGTAACAACTTGCAGACGTTTAATTGTATATACTATAATAATTTAGTCACGGGTTGTATTAAGTGTATCACAACTCAATGATAATTGTAGATATCAATATGCTTGACTTTCTGAAAGAATATGGTTTTAAAACATCTGATTATTAATATTATTTATGAATTTGATAATAAAGACGATTTATAAGAGTATTATGATTCTAATTAATATGTTGTCAGAATGTAATGGCTTATGACTTCATATTATGAAGCGTTTGACCCCAAGTGTTCTAAAAAACATTGAAATGAACGTTTAATTATCGAAATTGCATATATTTTATATGATTATGTAATGGATAAGAGATTGAACACTCCGAAGGCAGTTTTTTTCGCTCAAATACAGTTTCACATTCACTTTCGGTCTGTTATATTGTTGCATTATCGGTATTTAATACATTACGTGGACCGCATTTGTGATTCCGAGTGACCAGTGTGTTATAAAATAATTTGTGTTTTGCCATGATGTAAATAACCAGGTGAAAAGGTGTTTGACCGACCGGCTGCCTTTCAAACCACTTCTCAGTTACTCTCTTTGGGCGAAAATAACTCGAGAATGGTGAGAGATTACCTTTAACCAAAAACATTTTGAAATAGCGATGACACTGAATTATTTATTCACTTTATTGATATGTCACGAGTCAATGTACAAAATTTATGATCACTATAAAAAGAAGACAAAAAAACTTACAATTTGTAACGTAGTTTTGCATACAATTATTTATTTATAGTTTTTGACAAACGATATCTATTCCACATTTCAACATTAACAATAAGTCATTCTACTGTTTCTACCCTCTTTGTTTAGAGCTTATACATATGTTTTTAATGTTAAATATAACTTTTTGACTTTTTTTTTCACGACAATTGCTTGTTAGAACCAAATTAACCAATCCCTTCAATATTTCAACCTCAACTTATACATTTAGATATATATATGGCAAGGGTTTATAAAAATAAGTTACACGTTAGTGAAAAATGAGGTTACATTACGAAATATTACCATGGAATAGATTTTTTTTTTAATTTTTGAATTTGTAACTTTATAAAAAAAACTCTTTTTAAATGTATGTGTCAAATTATTTTACAATATTATTCAATGAAATTTTTAAGATCCATGTTGTATCGTCGCTTTTTCAAAAGCTCCAATTATTTACCTTCAGCTATTAGTCAATTAGTTAGTTCGGGCGTGTGCCAATCTTTTTACAAACTCGCTGAGTATCATTTTTATTATGTTATATTATTGGGAATCATTGTAATTTTTATAAAAGTTGAGTGTATTTAAATAAGTAATCATAAATTTGCTTGGAATTTCTACAATTATTTGTTGAAACGTTTATAAACTTTTCATTTGTTTTACTGTCGCTCGTTGACCGCTACTTCTACAACAATTCAAAGACCCTTTAAATGCCGGTTTTATTTCACGTGTAATAAAATGATGGTAAAAAGTGAATCGATTATATTTCACAGATTGAATCTAACAACTGTAAACACAACCTTCTCTGTACGCCTAACATTGTAACGGACCAATTTAGCGTGAGATAAAGACCCACGCAGCGCTATGGCAAATTTATTACTTTCGCTTCGAGTCAGTCATCGTTATGTTTTATATGACTGTTATTCCATTGATTCATAAAAGTGTGTGTATTTATGAAGACTTAGTAATGGATTGCTTAATGCTCTCTTACATTCAAAGTAAACAACTATACAAATTACACTTTTTAGTGCAATGTACAAAAGTGAAATAATACTAAACAATATCGTTGTTTAGATCAGCGGCTTCCAACCTTTTTATTACTACGCCTTCTCAAAAAAAGAAAAATCCCGCAATTTTTCGACTTTTTTTTTCAAATTTTGACTCTTCTCCTGGCAATAGCCCGCGCCCTCCCAGGTTGGGAATCGCTGGGTTAGATAGAACTAGCAATACTAGAATCGCGAAGCCAATTTACAAGAAAAGTTGATTTTTATTTTAAAATATTAGTAATATCTGTAGTATACATATCGTTCATAACATAACAATAGTTTTTATACGACCCATCAAAAATACATGAGATGAAAAGAACTCTCTATGGTCAATATCATTAAATTTAATTCCGTATTTTTCTATTGTCAACATTAAAAAATATAGTTACTTAAATAGAAACATGGAAAACATATGGACTTTGATGTGGTATAGAGATTAATGAGAGTTTCCTATATATATTTTTTTCAATTTCTACTTTTATTCCATATCGCGATATCACAAAATTATTCCGATTTAAATTAATAATAATTTACTATTAGACTATAGCTTCATTAGATATTAGTGGTTGAGTTTTCGGGAAATAGTTGGTCAGAAATATTCTAGCGAAAATATAATTGATATTTTTTTCCCGATAAATTATTGCATATGCCTTGCAGTTTGGCTATGAAATAATTTGGATATTATCCGGTTAGTAATTTATTTAAATTCTTTGAAAACTGTAGTAAACTTAATTGCACAATGAGTATAATTTGTTCATAGAATTCTGATGAATAAGTAAGAGAGTCGATTACATTGAAATAAAAACTTCCCAATGCAGTGATTCGAAATTTCAATATGACTAAAATAAGCAATTGAATTTACTTGTGAATCTCTCTATTGATATTCTTACATTTTTCAAATCCAATTATCAACAAATTTTTGTAACGTTTTTTGATTTAATGTTACTATTCTGTGTATCGTAAAAAAAACAACTAATATGACATTCAAATGGAAGTTGAATAAATGATTTGTGTCATCGAGTTGCAAAAAGCATTTTGGAGGCTTGAACAGTAAGCATCCAGAGTATTTTTTGTAATTAAATGACTCATTTCAAAATTAGTGTTTTTTTTTTAAATTTAACTTGAAAAAAGTAACTGATAGATTCATTAACTCTCACGCAAAAGTTATTTCATAAATAGTTAGTAGTTATCACGCAACCGTTATAAATGAGTGAGTATGATAATTATGAATCCATTCATTCAACACTTCAATGAAACCTGGAAAAATGTACTTAGTTATTTATATGTGTTTGAACAGTAGTATATTTGTGATAATAGTACTATCAATAACTTGCACATGTTGTTTGGCAATGGGTGGCATAAGTCAACAAAATCTAGTAGTGAGCTTTTGAAAGTGTTGTGTAATTTTTGTACTAAAATATACCTTCATTTTAATGTCGTATTACAAAATTAGTTATGTTATATACACCTTTGTACTCACGCAGCAGGTTTTTATTTAATTGCGTATCATAGTCAATACAAATTGTTGGCGATTGTTCACACGATATTAAAACGAAAATAATGAGTGTAGCGAGAGACAATTTTTACGAGAACATTTATTATTGAAAACTCCGTATTGTCTTCTGCTTTCCATAGCCACACTATCTTAATTTCCACAATGATCAATTTCTTGGCATTAAATCATATCATAAGACGAAAGAGAAAGGTTCTTCTCGCAAGCAGTATATAATAAATGTATACTAGATACATATTTTTAGGAAGAAATGGTACATTTTATATTTATTTATAACCAAGTGAAGGTATGAAACTGATGTGATGGAAAATTCTTTCCGGGATACTTTTTGTTCTTTTTTGCAGGAAACTTTCAGTCCTTTACGTCTTGCATCACAGTATACGCTTTAAAAGATAAAAACATGTGATGGATAAATTGATTGTCAATGCACTGTCATTAATACATCAATTTTATTGCAAACATATGGTGTCCATATCATGAGCTTGACACTCTCTCCACAATCAACGTTTGACCGCAAAATATTCTGTTTAACCTGAGTACGTTAAAATTAATAATAGCTCTCTGGATTTTCTCAAAGAATTAAGTAGACTACTTTTTAATCAGCATATGGATCTACATAGTGAGAAGAGATATATTCTGAAAGAAGAGTGTTGGATCTCCGCAACATGAAGAAAGATTAGTTTTCACGAGAACCTAATGTGCATCCTTTTTTTTCATTTTTGGATTTTAAAAATCCGATAGATGTAGGAATCGAGCTCGCATTCTTTGAATTGCTAGGCGCGTTACCAGGGAGACTTGTTATTGTTATTAAATACTTAATTTCATTTGCAATATCTATTTCTATTTAAAACCATTTTTTATGGATTTTAAAACATAACAACATCTTATATATGATGTTATAGCTATAAAAGATCTATTTATTTCCGAGTACGTATAAAAATCAATGTATAAACGTTATCCTCTCAGTTTTTAATAATGAGAAGTTTTTTTTTTTTACTTCTTAAAACTAAGTATTTAATTTAAAATATTATCAATTATCTTTTAAGATAAGTTTTGATAAAATATGCATGTAACAAAATTCTACAACTTTTGTAAATCAATAATGAGATACTAGTTTGAAGAAGTTAAGTCATTACATATACTATTTGATTGAGACTTTAAGCTATTGACATAATATGGAACATTATCTTACACGTGTATTATTAAAATGTATGAAAACGTGACAACATCGATATATTTCTTATTCTGGTAGTGTTTTTGCTGTAATATTTTTTATGAGAGGTTTTAATTATTCACAGCTGTCAAGGATTGAATAGAGTTTTTGTTCGTAGGATTATAAGTGAATAAACCGTTATTAACAAAATTTTAAGCCGATTGAAGAACCTACGTGTTTATTTATTTGCTTTAAGAACTGACTTTCTCTTAATTTTGACATCAGCGTGAAGAGAGAAGCGCTTAGCGGATGAATGGTTTACTCGTGGCTTTATCGACCGTAACAAAATATGAACGCACTCTTCTGAGTTCAGTAAAATCTTCATGCGTCTCATTTACGTAAAAATATTTTATCAAAAGATTTACCGGCGTCTAATTTTTGTCTCACGAATGTTTTGTGTGTACTAAACATCAACAATACGTTATGAAACGTAAGGCAACCGTACTGTTAACAAAATATTTTTAAATGTTTTTTTTATTTGTAATTGGAAAACATTTATATGAATATTTGTAAGCAAAAGAAGTGCGATAAGAAGTCTTCATCGATTTTAAGCTCAAAATATTATTTATTTTTAATAATTAATAAAAGGAACATTGTTTTTCAAAAAAAAAATGGTAGATTACACGAGCATCGTATTTTGTAAATCTCTTGCCATTGGATATCACAAACATATGAACATACTTTGGATAACATGATTGAAAAAAATAATTTTTGCATAAAACATCTTGTAACTTGGTCACGACGTCTTTTACTAGAGCTTTTATTTAATATTGTTTTAAAATTAAAATAGTCAAACAATCGTAACCAAATAAACAAGAGATATAAATGATAAAATATTTTAGATGGTTGATTTTTACTATAAACCCATCGATATTCTGTGGTGACTATTGAGTACTGTAATATACGATACATATCGTTAAAAAACAACGTATTCATATTTCAAGAACATCTTCAATATTCCCTTTTTTATAATATATATATACCAGTGAACAACGCTATGTTTTTGTCAGAAACTTTCCAATTTTTGTTGTTGTTGTTGTTATAAATAAGAGTGTATACCGCGTATTTATTAGACTAACACTGGAGACAAAATTAAAATGATTTTTTATTATTCCCAATTCTATCAACTGGTGCAATAATATTTTTTAAGCAATATAAATTGTCCAAAGTATGGTAAAATCTACAAATATGTATACAAACAATCATATAAGACACTGAGGAAATATTGTAATAGAAATTGTATTTTTCAGGCCTTGCGAAAACATGCGAGCTTATCAAAGATGAAGGCTTTGAAGTTAGAGGATATGTCTGTGACGTAGCAGATAGACTACAAGTCTATAGAACTGCAGAACTTGTAAAAAACGAGGTAAGAGCTATTTTAAGTAGATATTTTAGCGCTAGAATATTAGATTAACTTTTTCACCTCTCTGCGAAGATGTACAATTTATTTCTGTTGAAAAAAGTTTGGTTGATTTTATGTACCGACAAAAAACACGCGTTAAAAATATTACTTACTTGAAACCTGTTTTTTTCAGAATGGCAATGCACGGCCAAAGTGCACTTTCGTAAAGCTCTTTTAACCGAATTTTATTTGGGTCACTATAAAAACATATCTATAGATGAAATTGCATACGCCTGTTTGAAGTATTAAAATGTCAGACGTGATTTTAAATGTAAAGAGAATTTAAATTTGATTTTAGATTACAATGATTACAATAATGTTAATGTATGGCATTATATGGATTGTTATAATGACAGTCAATCTTATTTTTATTTGCATGTACATACATATATCGTTTCTCATCGTTTATTAAATATTGTTGAATAAATCTACAGAATATTACATTTCATTTGCATCATAAATCTTTATAATTTTTTGAAGCGGAAAGCTATTTATTATATGTATTGTAAAGTGATTAAATATATTATTTTATGCTTGTTTTTCTTAATGATATTATGATTTATTGGAGTTCACTTTATATATCTATTTTAAGGTCTCTTGGCAGTTAGTTTCACTTAACCTTTCTGCATACTTATTGAAGTTCTTTGGCCATTACAAATACAGTCCAAAGACTGAGAATTTTTCGCATTTTATAAAAGTTTTCTTTAAAATACTGTAAGGATAAGGACATTTTAGAATATTTCTTAGTCAAGTATTTTACACATGGTTAATACATAGCTCGATAGAGTCATCATTGATAATCAATGTGCTGTGCAGATAATTTAGAAGAAAATAAGTTTGTATGGCAATGAATGTATGAATAAAAAAATGAAAGAATACACTAATTTATTGTTTAAATAAATCCAGGTTGGACCCGTGGACCTGCTGATTAATAACGCCGGGACAGTATGTGGACGAACAATCTTAGATCTTCCAGACAGCGCTATTGAAAACACATACAAAGTGAACATTCTCTCTCATTATTGGGTAAGTGTTTATAAATATAAACATACGTACTGCTATGATTTGGATTATGAGAGGAACATGCAGGCTTATTCACAAAAAATTGAGATGTTTCATCATATTTCAAGGTATTTTAAAAGTTACGGAAATTAAATTTAATTGCACTGAAGTATTGAAGTAAGTAATCGTAAAAGTAAATTTATTGCTAATAATGACTTCGAGGATTGTATTAGGTAACAACATTAGATCTGTATTTAGTTAATAACCGTTCTGTAAAATGGTAGAATTAATGGTTTTTATAAAAAAAATTAGTCTATTGGTTTAAAGAAAAAATGTTTTTTTATTTTTTATTCATTATAGAACGGATATAGTGTGTGCAACGAAAATGTTTTTATATAACTTTCTTAGTTCGATTATTAATTAGCATAACATACCAAAAAGTTACTAATAGACCAATAGACTAGTCATGTTAAATATTCATTTATTATAAAAAAAATACTAAGTGTGACGAATATATGAATATTTTTGGACGTGTATGAGTATCTCATTAGAAAGAGAAGTTTATCGATGTTATTTTTAATCATCTTAAAAATTTCCATTAATGTATTATATATCTATATTATAAAATAGAAAATATAAGAGTACGTTTTTCACAGGAACTTCTACCATACGGTGAGCAGCAGTAACGTGAAATTATTAATAGGCATCATTCAAATACCATAATTATATAAAGCACGATTTCTCTAATCTGGAATCAATTTCAGTACTATATAGTTAATATATTGAATAACATATAAATAATATTTGTTTTATTTTAATTTATCTTACAACGAGTTGTTTGTTTGTTAATTAAGTAATCGGTCTTATCTTACATTTACATTCCTCATATTTTGTAAAGTATTTTAGCTTTAAATTTAGCAATTCTCGTAATTTATATTACGCGCCGTAAGGTAAAAATATTGTTGGTAAACATTTTAATTGAATTTCAACATAATATTAAGATGTAAGGTAGTCGTGAGTTATTATATTATAGTTTTCGACATTTATGAAAAAATCTCTTGCATATTTGAATGAATCACTTAAGTATAAGATTATATTATCAAAAGAAAGGCTTTCCTTAGACAGCAAGACTAATATCTAATTTGGTTTCTATTGAGAAATGTTGTAAAATTAAAATACTGAAAGTATTTTTGTTAAGTTGGCGAAATCAATTAATATAAAAGTCGATGAGCTTTACTCTGGAAGTAACCATACATTTCTAAAACACGTTTTATTAGAAGTAAGTATTAACAAACTTCAGTATTTAGTAGCAACTCCTAAGTAGTTTCTTGAATATTTTTTGGATTTTCTTAAGCTAATACTGCATAAATAAAGGATCCATGTCGTCTAATATTATTGCGCTCTCCCAGATCATACCTTCATCCGTAACTACGCGCAACTAACTAACTAACTAACTAACTAAAATTAATATTATATATTTAAATGTTTTATGTCAATGTTTGATATCAATGTTTTTATTTCATTTAGTTATGACCGGTGTATATTATTGAAGTTGATAAATTAATGCAATTCTATTGCAGTAAAGCAATTAAATCGTAACATTAAATCACAATACAGTAGAGTTGTGCAAATCAATATAATAAATACGGGTTTTTGGTTATCTGAATGTTTTAAGACGTATAACGACTGTAATAATTTTCAAACCTGTTTTTAATATCATGTGTATCTATTTTTTTGTAGATCAGATGATCAAATAAACTGTAGAGATGGATTCAATTACCTATTAATCATCATTATTTTTGACAGTTTCCAAAATTCAATGGTTTTTAAAAACATAATATGTTATATTATCAAATTTAAAATAAAATATAATTAATCACATAGGAATATTAAATAAATTTATATAATTATGTGTACAATATTTATTTACCATACCCATGTGAATATTTTCCTAATATTTTTTCGTTCACACATATTAACCATTAGCTAATCGCTCAACTATTGAGCATTTACCTTCTGCGTTTAAATACGTTAATTTTGTCATGAACCCGCGACCCCTATACCGTGCGATTTACAAGCCACTCAGCTATAGTGATGATAGTATTTTTATCCTAAAATAATTTAAACATCTTGTTATTACGCACCATTGCCTTTACCCGTTAAGACGTTTTTTTAACAAGTTAAAAGTTTGAAGGTTTTCTTAATCTACTTCATTTTAAACTTATCTATCTATTTATTATTGTACTTTGCCGTGCACTTCCATACAATATTTCAAGTTTTTAATCTTCTGATTTAGCACTTTATGGTAGCCATGTAGTCATACAATAATTTTACTTAAGATACTATTGAGAATATGTATTCTCCAACGATTTTCCGTGTACAAAAATAGTGTTCTAAGCAAGCTCTGGATTTTTTTTTCATTCGATAGCAACATCGTTTTAGTACCACAACATAATTCAATATGGTGAAAAAAGTAAACTTTTGTTTTTATATAGTAGAGTAATATAAATGCTAAACACCTTCTTTCAGAGTTACACCTCAAGAAAATCGTTTGGTATTAAGCGACTAAAAAATTTCTCGTACATATTTTGGCCATCAGCAGAATCGTACAATTTTATAATTTCAAATGAGCTAAGGCAATTTATTGAATCCACCGTTAACAGTGAGGTGTGCTTAAAATTACAGTGAACGTATCCCAGTTAGTTAGAAACTTAATTTTACGAATAGAATTTACTGAAAAACTAGAAAAATTCGGGTAGAGAGTTTTTGATAGATTATTTTCTCGAGAATTGTTTATGAGAAATTAGCTCAACTCAATCCAAAATCCAAAAGCGCACCCAAGTCTACATTTTCAGATTTAAAATAAATGATTTTCGACGAAAAAGTGTTAAATTATTTTTAATTTTTATATTGCATAAATCCAATAAATATGTAGAGATAATATTCATTATTCCGGCTTATACTATACATTATACTTTTCGTATATGACGTTGATTTTAATAAATAGAATTCATTTTTAATTTTTTTTTACAGACTGTGAAGGCTTTCTTGCCAGATATGATTGCCTCACGACGCGGCCACATTGTCACCTTGGGCTCCGTAGCAGGGATGCTTGGTACATACAGATGCACAGACTACAGTGGGACGAAGGCGGCCGCCATTGCCTTTCATGAAAGCCTGTTTTCAGAGCTCAAGGTAAATGAATGCAATTGGATCTTGGCTGTTCCCATTCGCAATAAAGCTGCCGTTTTTTAGTTATTGTGTGATCTTGAAATAATTAAATTTATTGATTAAGTATCAAATTTGTTTTTGTATGGAGAGAAAGCAAAAAAAAAAACAGACCACCGGTGTCTACTAAAGAAGATATACAACTTTAAGCATTTATACAAAAACAACGTATAATAAATCACAGTGTCCACATGACTTTAAAAATGCAGTACGATATTCGAAAATATTGAATACAATAATTATATCATGAAATATTATCAAAAGAAATTATTGCCATATTGACTTCGTTGTTTTGTAACTGACGAAATTTTCGTCATGGATTTACTGAAACTATTTGTTACCGTACGTTTACAAAAATCATTGTCACCAATCAATCATGAGAAAAAATGACCTAGTAATGAAAGAAGGGTATAATGAGAATATTTAGTTACATTTTTCGATTGTAGATCATATTTCATGAAATGTCTGTGTGAACTGTGTAATGTCTTGAATAGCTGACGACATAACTATAGTATAAAAATGAGCCTCTACGATTATAATTTTTAATTGTTCAGTTATAAAATCATTTTTCTATTTCCGTTATTCGTTTCTTATCATTTTCGCCCATTTTTGTTTCGAGACGAATCCTTTGAATTATTAGCCTATCAATTTTAAATAAAATGTAAATAAAAAATATAATCATTATCTTCTACATTTAATAGGCACACGGACACGATTACATTCATCTTACCTTGGTGTGTCCATATTACATTAACACCGGAATGTTCGACGGAGTAACCCCACGCCTGATGCCAATGCTTGAACCAGAATACGTTGCCGACTCCATTGTCATGTCTGTCAGGAAGAATGAGGTCAACTGCGTCCTGCCAGACAGCTTCAGAGTGCTTCTTCCCCTTAAATAGTAAGCTTTTTAACGATATAATTTGATAAATAAAGCAACACAGTGATACATTGTTAGTAGATCACTCCGTAATAAAATTTACGTCTCAAAGGTATTGAGTTCAACAGTAAATAGCTAGTCAAAGGGTTAAAGATTAAGGAAATACATATTGTGCTGTTGATATATTAGTATAATATATACGAATAATATTGTCAAGTCATTATGAAAGTTATCTTTTTGCTTGCAAAAAATGTCGTCATTATTTTTTAAACCAAAAAGTTTTATTCATAGAAACTGAATTATAAAATAGCTGATCGGTGCAGTGAAAACGATTGAGTGAAAGTAATGCGATAATGGACTTACTATGTGGAGGTATCTCAATAAAAAAAAATATTCGGAGAGTATGTATTATCTGTAAGAATTTAAAATGTTAAGATAAAAATTCAGAATAATATTATCTATAGAATACAATTTCATTTCTGAAATAAAAATGAATATGTGAGGTGATTTCGTATATATATAGTACTGTAATTATTAAAAGTATTATATTGTACTTTGTATTCATAGAGTTAAATTTCTTTTTCCAGTATTCTTCCCGCCAAAATGTCCTGGGAATTGATGTACCGTGTGTTGAAAGGGCCCCAGACCATGATGGAATTCAAAGGACGCCCAAGGGTAGCAGCAGGCTGAAACAATGATGCTTAAATTTAATGAATTAATGTCTGTAATTTTATTGTTATATTTAAATAAATAAAACCAATTCTTTCCTAACTTTATTTATGTAAATGAAAAAAAAATACTAAAACTACAATATTACCATACGCATTTGATGACAACTGGAATACAACTAATTTTACCTAATGTAAAAAGTGGTACTTAGTATAATATAAGTACATACCTAAATATTAAAAAGTTACAATATTTTTCTCAAGCAAAGAAAGGTAAGTATCGCTATCTATTGACAAATATTCTATAAAATTTATTTAATATGGTAAACGGTGATTGATATTATTATAATACGTATTATTACAAGTCTGAATTATATTAATTTATATGTACGGGTATACATTACTCTTACACATAGTTAATAGACAATCTTGTGCACTTACTATGTTACCTACATGGTAAGTGTATGCTAAATATAATTATTTTAATAATAAATTTTTGGTTTAAATGATTTAAAATGGCGAAAATTTCATTTTGCTACATGCTTCCTGAATTTTCGTCAAAAGTTCTATATTTCATAATATTGAGTGTTGGTTATACATATTTTATATTTTTAATCGAGATTTTAGCACGGTCGCTCTAGAGTAAAAGATTAACTGCGGATATAAATAAAATGCAAATATGCAAGATTGAATGCCCATTGGAATGAGTAACTGACTGATAATCAATTCTTGTGAAAAATCTATGAAAATTCGTGCCTTCACATTTTTAGGATTTATAATATTTCATGTTTGAAGTAAAGTTTTACACTGTGTAAAAAAGGCAACACATGCTCCATTTTCAGAACGGAGATGGTATTCATATAATTCAATAAACCATTCCTTTGAATTAGGTTGGCGTAGGTGTAACTATTTTAATCAATTATTTTTGATTTGCTTCACAATATTTTTTATAATAATTGTTCGTAAAAAATATTTTATAAAACATTAATCTATTTTATTATTTTTTTTTTATTTATATATTTTATCTTCACTATACTATTATAAAACACGTGATTCATTTTCATATACTTTGATTTAGTATTAGCGAATATTTTAGGTGACAAATATCTAACAACAATAACAGCGCAGTATTACCTCAGTTTATTTGTACTTTTTTAACTGGCAAGGATATTATTCTCAACTGTGGCAACAGCCGTTTTGACGTTTGACGTTTGAAGACTGTTTACGTTATTCGAATTGCGTTTGTGACTTTTTACACTACCTGCAGTGTTTCAACCATGGTTTATTTACATTTTCCGGTAAATCTTACCGAAGAAGAATTGATGCTACAAGCTAAATATCAAAAGTTGAAGAAGAAGAAGAAAGCATTATTAGCTTTAAAAGCGCCAAAACCAGAAGCGGAAAAACCGATTTTACCCAAACGCGCTGCCGAAGCTCGAGATGCCAGGGAAATTGCCAGGAAACTTCTTAAAAGTGGAGCGATTCAAGCTATCAAAACTCCACCCCCTAGACCAGACCACGCCACATTCAAAAGACCAAGAGCAGGTGTATTATTATCAACTATTGTTTGATTTTTCTAACCCAATTTACTCTCATGACCATATTAATACGCAATTATTATGAGCATTTGCTTGATCGGATTGATGCTCTATCAATCAACTTATACAGACAAATATGTATATACTCATAGCAATGTCATTTGTTCAGTATTTATTTTGGTTTGAAATTCGCTTGCCGACAAATGAAGAATTCATTTTTAGGCAATATAACCGTCAAAAGTATGTTTTTTTTTGCTCAAAACAATGATTTTGAACATTTATTTGTTCCCTTTATATTTATATAGTATATAAATGACCAGCAAAATAATTGCATTCATCCTGACATTAGTCTATAATAATATCAACTGGAACACAGTAATTATTCGATGAAAGGAAAGGTAAACATTGTCAAATGAAAAAAACAAAATATTCAGAATACATTTGATTTGTTGAGATGAAAATTAACATTTATTTAAATCAACCATGTAGCATTATATATATTTGGTTGTGTTGATGTTTTTTTAAGAAGAAAATAAATATCAATTATTTCATTGATTCCACTATTTTGAAATACAGTATACCCTAGATTTTATATAGAATTTATTAACAGGTTTTTACCGAACTTGGTTATGGTTTGGTTAGGTTAGATAATTTTATGTAATATTATAAAATATTAATTACCATTAAATAATTACTACACAATATTACTTGTGATAATTATGCATTTACTGTCTTTAGTTTTTCACTTCATCAGACAGATACTGTCATTTTTTTAGTTTGATAATATGCCTTTTTTTTGGATTTCTTTTTATCTTGAAATTTCAGTGGATAGTTAGGATTATTATTATTAGGCTATTATTATTTATAATATATTATTTATTAGATTATATTATTAGGCTAGGCTTAAAAATATTACACTTTTCTTATCATAGCACAACCAAACTTGCAAGTTTGTTGAATAAATAATCAACTACAGTTATTATTTCACTTGAAATGTATATATGGCTGTTATTAGAATTCAGTTGTAGAATAACAATCATTGTTTATATTTGTTAAGGACGAGAGCGGCAGATAAGTGGACCGGGGCCGGAGAGAGGAGCTGCGTCATATCAGCCATTTAGTGCTGCGCATGACCCTCCCGATGACAAAGCAATGCCCCGAGTAAATAATCTTTATGATTCCTTTGTTGTGGCAAGAGATAAGTAAGTACAGTGACACTTTTTCAGCAATATTTCTACTCAATACCCTGAGCTGATTTAAAATAATTTACAAAATAAATTCTTTGGTGACTGGTCATTTAGTTTGAATATTTACACATTTTTTTAGTATGGATACATACAATTAGACATATCAGTAAAACTGTGTATCATACAAGTATCATTAACCTGAAGCCATAGAAACTCGGCACCCTAATATTTTTCTACAACATTAAATGGTGTGCTACTCAATTGTTCACCATTGAATATTCATTTTAACCTTTTTCATGGCTTGAAAGGTCATACAAACTTGAGCAAGTTAACTCAACTCGTCAGTGGCACTCTCCAGATTACGAACCCATTAGTTTCAATGCATATTCAATTTTAGGCTACTGCTTTTGTATTTACTAGAACAATTATGAGTATATTTATTATATGTTTTATTGATTACTGCTTGGTATGGTTCATTTTTATTATCTATGATAATGTTTTATTTTATAGATAGTTGTTTTTTTCTAATTTTTTTATCTTTTATCTCAGAGAAGAACGTGGCGATTCTCAAAAGACCAAAACCGGAAATACAGTGTATGTTGCTGGTCTAAAGATATCTGAAGAATTCCTTAGAAAAACTATGGGAACATATGGAACAATAATAAATATATCTATGGAAATTGAAAAACACAGGTCAGGGCAATATCTTATTTGTTTTCACACTTTTGTATTATTGAAGCCCTTTCAATCTGACATTTTAAATTGATTTCTCATATGTATCTAGAAATATTCAACATATTGAATTTCTAAAAAAATTTGTTTTATTTCAATAACTCCTTTTTTGGATAACGATAATATAATAGTTTTCTCAAGATTGCATGACAATTTTCTTCTTTCTGCCGCGCATGCACAATTAGAAATGATCAAAATATTTAAATAAATCAATCATATTTATTTGAGATAAGATAATTTTTTTTATGACATCTCACAATTTCAAATAAGCATATTTATGTATTATAATGTTTTGTACATATTTGGTATTTCAGAGGTTTTGTGACATTTGAGCGGTCAGAAGCAGCTCAAAGGGCTATCGGTGAATTAGATGGACAGACTACTGGTGGAATTCAACTTGTGGTAAGTAACATTTTTTATGTGATTCATTTTTTTCGGTGTGGGATGGAGCGTTTAAAATGTGATGTAAAATTTCATAAATTTCTCTGCATATTTGTCATGAATAGATTGCAGATGAAATAGAAAACTTGTCATATTTTCTATTAGCTTACATTTTGAGATCAGTTTTATTTTTAAAGTAAGATTTTGAAAATTATTTTCAGTGAAGATGTTTAAAATCTTGTTGCAAATAATGCTTGCATATCTTTTATTGAAAGGCATACACATGCAGTTTTTTATATTTCGGCCAACAACCAGACCCTGCCGGAAGGTTTTATTGTACATTATATCTGTAATTCATTATAATCATAGATAGATATTATATGAACTGCGCACTAAAATGTCCAAGTGATTTATTTTTACTCATTTATTTTTGACAAACGGATGATATATTATCGTTTGTAAAACTCCGATAAAAGAGAAATTGTATAAAGAAAAAATGTTATTGCTGTAGGTGACTATGGCACGAAGGCAGCCACAGATGGAGCGAATTAACGAGGCGTCTTCTTCATCTGCTTGGAGTACTCTTGCTGCTTCGCAGTCGCAAAAAGGACCTCACAGAGATGGAAGAAGTTTAGTTAGCTACGAAGATATGCTATTTTAAATATAGTTTATACAATTTAATTGCCTCAACCATTATTAGCATGCCGTTTTAATGAATACACACACAACATTATATTCATATAATAATTATACAAAAAACAGATAGCAAATTTTTGATGCAACATTTGATAGTACTGACGTAGTTATTTTTATACTTTATAAATGATATACTTTTTCACAACAAGCAATGATTTTCTGTTAACTCTGTTTAGTTTTATTAATGATAAATAGTTATAATGTATTCAATCTAATTTGCTGTCACTTATTATAAAAAGGAAACCATAACCTACCTACTGATGTCAGTATCACATTTTAATTTCATTAGTTGTATTTGAATTCTTTTAAAATTAATTTATTCAAGCGATTTTGTGTCTAGACAAAAAACGAGGAATGTGTGTTAAACGATTCATTAATATGGACACCATTCACTTTCGAATAAAAAATGAATTTATTATGTATACAATTTACCCATGTATAGTTTCCAAATAAATTGAAATGTTTCCTTACTATATTATTAATATTTTTTGTAGTGTGAGCTTTCAATAATTTATTTAAATTGATAAACTACATACGTTGTATATTTTTCATTCTCTATGTTGTAGAAAAAGTAAATTATTGTTCCTGCTCAATGCAAAATGTATAGTCCCCGTAATATGAGATTGTGACAGACTTTATTTTCTTACAGATAAATCTATGCTATGCTTTATTTAGAATAAGAAAGATACAGCTATAAAAACCATGGCTTAGATCAAAAAACATGTATTGTTTGGACATATATATATGTTGAAAACAGTGAGATTTTAATTCAGTATGTTCATGTGCATAGTAATTTTGCTGAATAAAATATTATCACAAATCATCTTCTTTCTATTTATTCATATTGATATCTATAGTAATAATGGTTTTATTCAACTATATTGTTTCCAAGTATGGATTGTATGAATGTGTCCAGTTATGCATCTTTGACTTTTTTAGTAATTTGCAATATATGCAAGCTACAATATTGTATTATCATTTCACATGTGATATGACATTAGCATACTCCCAATATCATCTTCAGTGTCAATATTCAAACTTCAGTATCCAGTAGCTAGGAGTCTTTTGTGGCTATGTTGAATAGATTGTATTTTCTTTCTTTAGTATGAAACGAATATGACATATACCTGGTTAATATTCTGTTGATGCATGCCACAATCGACACTATCTAATCTTCATTGTTGCCGAAGAAGACGACGACGTATTGAATAAATCATTCAATATTTATCAGTAAATGAGTTTTTTTTGGAAATGCAAGTTCTTTTGTAATCATAAGTGTGTCATATTTTTGATTCACAGGAAGTTATCTAAATAAATAAATGAATCAAAATTATTTGTTATATAAGACTATTAAGATTGCTTAAAAGATGAATCTGTACTTAAATGACATAATCACTTGTCTGTATGGACCCTTTCATTATTTAATAATATCAAGCTCACATAAATGGTTCCTGGATTATTCTTGCATCAGACTACATCAATTGGTCTGACCATGAAAGTGAAATTATATCAAGTGCATTCATTCTTTGTGCAAGAGTGTTAATTTAAAGAGATGATTGTCATCCCTTTATTTGTTGCTAACGGCTTCATGCATCAGCTGTTAGCTGTTGATGTATTGTATTACAATAGCTCAGTGATACCCAATCAGCGATTTATGAAACTTGAATGTGGGCTATACCGGTGTTTTCACCTTAATTTTCAGTATAGTGTATAATATAATGCTGTGTAATAATATAGTATGTCGATAGTAACACTTTCCATATCAAGTGGGTTTTGGTAATTTGAAGCGAATACTAAAAGTGATGCAGTGTGGCGGTGGTGGCTCCAAACGGAAAATGTCTTTATCAATTAAAGGGCCAGTGATTATTTTTGACAATGGTTTAGAGCTTGTACGCATATACTATATTTAAAGCTTACAGGGTATGATGAATAAAATAACACAACTAGATGCTTCTGAATTACTTAGAACTTGAATAAAAAAAATAATGAATAAAATAGAATGTATTAATTGTCTCAGATGGTATGATGTGTCATCTAAATTAGATCACAGTTAATTCTGTATTTTGTTGTATATAATATTATTTCTATATTCCAATCAAATTGACACCAGAATACATGATTGTTAGTATAAATTTATGAATTATTTTACCAATATAATTTAATATATTATAATATGTTCAGCATGTTACCAAAATAAAGTTGGTATTAATTAATACACACATCTGTGGTATTGCAGCCTTCTTGTGTCTCCAATTTCCCTCTTAGTCTTATACATTATTTTCCATTGAATCTTCGTTTTTGTTAGTTTGTAGAGATGTATTCGCTGGATCTGATAGGACCATCTCAGAAATGTGATTTTGATATAATGGTTGCTTTGCCGATTTTTTGAATATCTTTTTAATCTTGGGCATCAATTATATATTATCTAGTGAAATAATGAAGCTATTTTTCATGTGTATAAAGATTATGGATCTTAAAATTGTTGTTATATTTGTTAAAATTATGGTTTTATGAAATAAAATGTTTTGATGAACATTATCTCATATTAAAAATAATTGATATTTTCACCCATCCTTATTCGTTTATACCAAACAAAGAAAGTTTTCATGAATTGAGTAGTTCCTATCTTGGTCGATTTTGATTTATTTATTCATTACAAGTAGATATATTATTTACCCAATATAGCCATTTGCCCTTTAAGAGAATCTCACTAATTCAAGCACATCTAATCCTTGATTCAGTAAAATTTTCTGTAAATATTGCATGGAAAATATTAACTTTTGATATTAATGTTGAAATAGGCTTGCAAGTAAAATCAAAAAATGTTGACTGCTACAGCGTTAAATTGTGGCCTAATGCGAGTGTGTTAAGATTAACCTTTTTTATATTGTGATGTATAAATTGCGTAATATTTAGTTGGTGTATTTGAATAAGAAGATATTTTTTGTAGATATTATTTAGTATTTTTTTAACACTTCATTTTTCAGTTAAATTTTATGAGAGTGCAGTGTACATGAAATAAAAAAATTAAATAAATATATGTAAACAAATAATAGTGGACCTAACTAATAGTGACTAACTTTCTGAAATCAAATACTAAAATTAATTTAAGTAAGTAAGCACTACATTGAATTGGGGGGATAACCATATGAAATGAAAAATGACGGAATTAAGCATGAATCCTATATAAATTCATTTTAAGAAGGGGCTGGTATAAATGTAAAGAAATAGCAAAGAGGGAAGCCTATGAAAATACATTGAAATTTCGAGGTGTCATTGTATAAAGCAGTGGGGCACATACTAATTTTACGGGGTTCACGCATCATAACTCAATTATGATGTGTGAACCTTTGTTGGCTAGTAAAGACTTATGGAGAAATATGACATTTACTATGCTTTGTAATTATGTATTATATAATAACTTAAATTTGAAACCATGAAATTGTAAAATTCTATTTCCCCTATTTCTCTACTATTAAGAATGTTTTAGATGATATTTTACAAGGTTTCTTCACAAACCATTCATTCAATGATCCTGCATATCAAGTGGTTTCGACAATATTTAAGTTACAAATTCAAAAAGTTGTTATTTTCAATGTATATAGTGTACGTACTCGATGGGGAGTGTCTTTTAAAATTAAAAATAATCAAAATGTAATATTTATGCATTTGTGTACAAATTTTTAACAGTAATAATATATTATAATAGTATACATATAACTAAATTTATCTTCCTGATGGCGCAGAAGTTAGCGTGTGCACCTCACCCATTTACTCCACTTTCTGAGCAGACAATTTGAACTATTAATGCCAAATATAGGTTTAGAAGGTTAATAAACAATATAGTAGAGATGGTGGTGGTGATTATGATACATAAAAATATATTAGGTATTTTTTTTAATAAATAATAATTTTGTTTTTATGATATTACGCACACCACTGGTAAACGGCAAAGGTGTAGTTTAATAATTATGCAACAAAATCGTAAAACTGGAAAAAAAGGCTTTTTGTAAGCATTTATAAACGCAAAACGCCATTAAATTTTATTATTTAAGCCGTGGTTTATCTTCATAATATGAAACAATAAGTTCAGTCAACTTGATATTGTATATGAGGTTGTTGAAGCAAATAATTTAGAATTAACAGTTAATAAAATGAAAATCGTAAACGAGAGGAAGAAAACAGTTCTTTCCCCAGGAAGAAATGTAAAATTTAAAACGTTTTTCATGTTTAATTTTGATCAATTTATT
>JAGVSQ010000477.1:0-39018 GCA_022683975.1 Rhyacophila evoluta | reverse complement strand
ATTAATAATATTGGTTACAAAAATTGTATTTTCTTTTGATTTCCAGTGGGCCAAGATTGTGGTAACTTTGGAAAGAGCTGTGGCGCAATCTGATGCGCATCATTACCTTCAAGAATACTCTATAGGTCTTGGACCGTCAGATGATCCACGATATGAACAGCGTGGTGTCATGGTTATCAAATCAAAATCCAAAACTAGAGCAAAGCAGAGAAAAGGTGCTGTTACAAATTGGAAGGTACGCATGTATTTTAACCTATATTTTTTAACCAATATTGAACAAAGGTGAAAGTCATACATTTTTGTAATTCTAGTTTCCATCACAAAATCTATGTTAAGCTTAGAAATTGAATTTTTAATACTATTTTATTTAATTACTATTTTAGCGTGTTGGAAAAGTGACAATAAATGAGCTCCGAAAAAGGGGAATGACTGGCGAAGACTTGAGAAGAATAATGTGGGGACGTGCCTCCATCTCTACACCAACAAAAGTGCCCATAAAGTGAGTGTTGTTTATTTGTCTTAAGCATCTATTTTTGAATGCATTAATGATTTAGTGAAAAATATCTCATGATATTTGCTTAAATAATAAATATAAAGTATACACCATATAAAAAAACACATCTGAATATTTTACCACAAATACTTAAAAAGTCTATTTATTTGTAATATAGTAATTAAAAAAAGAAGTTTTTTCTTTAAAATATGCGATAAGAAAATGAACAGTTTTTTTTTAACGCTGTGTCTGATTCAAACTTTTTTCAGAGCAATCACAGATCCTATCCTCCAGTCAGAAGGTCCCAATATAGCCAACGGTTTCGGAGAAGCCCTCTCTTCTGCCTTGGACGTGATGGCATTTACCCATGAAGTGGATTTGGCTGGTGCGAATGGTATAAATCTGCAGAGCAACATTATTAAAGTACCTCCACCTGCTCCAGCTAATCAAATAAATAATGCTATGAAAATTAATGTTGATAACATTGGAACAGTTCCTAAGGCTGGTGTTGGAAATGAATTGACAGTTCCAGCAACTGGTGCAGGGCTTTTTCCCCCTCCCAAATCTCCTGTGGATACAGGTTAGACTACATTATATGAATTATTTTCAATCAAAATTAATTTTTGTGATAATATTATAAATTATTATATGATTGATTGCAATGTAGCAGAATTGGTACAATAACTACATACTACTATAATTTTCTAAATCCGTTTTATATATTTTCAGGTGGATGCTTGGTGGGTATGCTAAATCAGCTATCTGATAATCAGCAACCTGGAGCTGCCACAACTCCTCAGATGAATCCTGCTTTACCTCCAACGACTCTCCAGCAAAATCCAGTTGTGGCACCGGTTCAACCACAAACCAAAATACACTCGATAACTACTCCAATTGTGACTTCCATTATAGGTGTTGGCCTCCAACAAATGACAAAGCAGATCATTCGAGTTTACAGTGATCCACTACGAGAAATCATTCATTTGTCGGATTCTAAAGAGTCTTCAGAATTCGAAGACAAAATCAAATCTCTTGCGGTAGAAGCAGCGAATTTATATCACGTTGAAGAGGTTATACCTGTTGTTAAGGTAAATCAATTTTCTTTAGATCTGTTTTTATATGTGGACACTACAACCATGTGTTAAAAAAAATCTTTAAAGCAAAAAAGATGTACATGCAAAATGGATAAAAAGCGCTGAAAAATTAATTTAATAATAAAGAAATTTTTTTTTACAATTTTTTTCAGCCTGCCTCCCGGGCCGGTGTTGCAGGAGTTAACATGGCAGGCTGTCTCACTAATCTGTTTGGCGTTGAGACTCCAGCGGGACCTAAAGTAGACTGGAGTGGCGGAGAGAAAAGACAGAAGAAGATGATGGTAATGGAGCCTAGTGATAGCGATGGACTCGGAGGTAATGTAATGGGGAAGAGTCAGTTTACCTAAAGTTTATTAACAAATTATAATATTTAGAACTTTCATATAATTCACATTTGGAAACGACATGGTTAAAACATAGGTCTTGAAGGGGATTTAAAAATATAATATCAAAACCAGGGTAGAAATATGCACAGTTGTTTTAATTTCCTAGCGTCTACTTCTTAGTTACGTTGTTTGAATCAAAAAAAATTTCCTTACATAAATACTGAAAAGTTTTAGTTTTAAAAAGTGTAACTTTGGTCGTATTTATTTTGTGAAATAACAATTTTATTGTGTATTCTTTTACTAACCTAGAAATCATTGAATTTTATAAGAAGTTAAAAATGTTTCATATGCCCCTATTAAATCACAAAAATAGTGTTTCATTGCATCCATTTTTCAGAAGCACCGCTACTTGGTAGATCAGCTCGTACAAGGCGAGCTCTATCAGCCACCAAGAGAAATCAAGACGCTGCCTTTCAGAATATGCCACCAATCAAGCCTAAAAGCTCATCGATGGGTAGGCGTGGTGCGAGAATGCTACTGGTGGCTGAAAGCAGTTCTTCAGATGCTGCTGTTGACGGAGCTGATAATCCAGCCTTCAGAGAGAGTCCGGAGGATCCGGACACTGGGATGGACTTTGCTGATGCAAGGATTGAGCAGATTCAGAATTCTATGATGAATATTTACAGGTGAGTTTGGATGCCTTTATTTCAAAACAACTCACAAGCATCATGATCCACTAAATCCATAGTATAATTGCAGTGTTTTATACCTATCTTGCAAAAGTGCAAATTAGAATAAATTATGGATATATTACATTTCATTTTGAAATTTGTATTTAATTAGGAATCCTACAGCGCCAGACACTGCCAACTTTGACATGACACAAGTGTCTCGTGGGCAAGCCATTAAAGATATGCGGCCATTGAATATTGAAAATGCCATCCATAAATCACAGATGGACATCATCGCTGAGAAGGCTGTCATCTTCAAAGGCAAGTGTGGAATAAATTATGAGATACTTATAAATATAGATATTGATTCAACAATCGTAACCCATGATATCATCAAATTAATAATCAACTAATGTAATAATTCATCGTATAGCTATAGGGAAATCCTTGGTTATCTCAGAAAATAAATATAAAAGAACAGGAATACAAATTATTATTATAAATATATTTTTTGATAAATGTTATATTATTTTATAATTTGCACTAGGAAATTCCCTAAAGGCTATGAGATACATGTATTTATTTGTGTACAGGTGAAGGTTCTGGAATTGAAGTAGAAAGTGGTAACAACGAACAGGGTGTAAGGTTCGAAGAAGGAACTAAATACACAAAGGAACGAAGGAAGGTTGAAAAGAGAAAGACACGCCCGAGACCCAGGACGGCCAGAGCTAACAGGTAAAACTCATTTTTAATCTCTCGTGGAAAAACTGTGTATTTATCAAACAATCTAGTGTAAGATGATAGAAATCAATTGTATCTTTTACCAAATGCAACACGAAAAGAACTAAGTAAGAATTTGTTTTGATTTGATCTGTTATAATTTTTACCTTTGATATTACATCGATATATGGTTGCTCTTTAAGCAACTTCACTGTATCATTTTAATCACGCATTAGCAAATAGGTGCAAAAGACATGAAAAAAAGGTCTGAGACAACACTAGTGACATATGTCACCTCAATGTTATGATACAAAAAATTGAGAAGACCTTTATACATTCACATTTTATAGTATAACTTTTTCTAATGAAGTAATAATCCAAACAATTCTGTGTCACATCTCAGGGTTGCTCCAATGCTTACAACAGAAGATGAGAAACGTCCAGCCAAGCGCGGCAAATCTGCCCATCATAATGGCAATCCTAAGCATCAAGATCGAAAGCCGCCTGAAGAGCCTTCATCTCCACCAGATCCCTTGGAGAATTGGTCAACCGCAGGAATTGAATCTATGAATTCAATCCTATCCTGGGAACATGAATCAGATGGTTATTAATTTCCTTGTTTATTGATTTACGATAAATTCTTTTGTAAATATTATTAAAAAAATGATTTTGATAATTTAATAACATTATTTTTTAAATATGGGATGACAATAGATATTCCCAAAATGGCGATTATTTAATGGTTTATTTTTAATGTTTAAAATCGATCAAAGCTATTCTGATAAATTCATTATCTTTGAACAAGATAAAAAAGTGTTACTTTATATTTCTATGCCACAAAAGCGCAATGAGTTTATTACTCTACTGGAAGTTGTTTAAAAACACCATGCATAGGTATATGAAAAAAAAATGTTCACTAAAATTTGTAAATTATTCATAAAAACCTTTGTTGAAATGTTGAGCTTCTTTCTTTAAGTTGAATTTCTGTGAAGATCTAATTTCAAAAGTGTCATTTTGGTACCTTTTTTCTTCAAATTGATTCTGTTAAAAAATTATGAATATCAAAGAAAGTCCTTGATCCTTTCCCAAATGGTGAAAAGCATATAATATAGTAAGCTGTGGAGAAAGTATTTTAAAATATAAGGAGTTATTACATCAAATGAAGAACTGGGCTGGCTAGAGAAAAGCAGTAGACAAGAACAAAAACCAATTTAAACTGTAACACCGCTCATCAACAAAAACGAAATGGTGGTATTATTGATTAGTTACATAGATTTATTATTGTTTTTGCAACAGGAATATTACACATTTTAATTAAGCTTTGACATATTTAGGTATCAGATAAATGATAAATATTTTAAATAGCCTATCTTATACAACCGAATGCATGTAATATCTTAATTGATTTTGATGCTCAATGTCTAAGGTGTTTTAAATTATTAATAAGAGTGAAGAATGCTTGCTTATATTCAAGGGTTGCCTAAAAGTGTAACGCTGGTATTAAGGGTTTACTTAACTGTTCTTAAATTAAATATTCTAAACAACATTGTATTACAATGGATAAGTGCCTTAAAGAGCCTACAAGGCAGTGATTTTCATATGCATGGCATACAAGGCACGCTATCATTCTGTTAATGATATACAAAGGTTTCTATTTGATAAAAAATGTATGAAAATAAATATTTATGCGGAAAAAAATAACCAAAAACACGTTTTGAAAATCACTGCTACAGAAGGATATACTAGTGGAGGATGATATGAAAAAGGATACTGTATAGTTAAAAGTATTAATGAAAACACTTAAAAATAAATTTGTTCAAGTCATTAGTATAACTAATGTATTTAACATAACTCTGGAACTAAACTCAGGTAGAAAGATAGATAATAGATACTAATGACTACAGAATTAACAAGTTAATTCAAAAACAACAATAATAATCAACACCATTTTCAATCACATTTGCTCATTTCCACATTGTAAAAACCCATCCTAATAGATATTTTTTCACGGTGATAAGTCAACAGTCATAAAACTTTAACCCGCAACCTCTGGTGCTGAGAAATTCAAAAATACAAGTGCTTACCAACTATAGCACCGTGGCGACATGATTCAAACTGATTAATGCCGTCATATTTTGTTTTCAACATAGAAATACAGCATAAATAAAAGTTTCCATTTCATTTGAAGACAGTTGAATTTGTCATAAACGGGATGTGAAATATTATTCTTTTGCATGATTACTGAATAAATATGTTTATGTTAATACGCATGCTGTATATTATTATTTATATGATCAACACTCTTATGTCTATTCACTTAAAATATAGTAGACTATCCTTTAATCGGCTACAACTTAACTGATTTACTTATTAAACTGTTACATAAGACTTAGCGATGTATGTCACATTGAAATATTTATTGGCTCTCGTTAACAATAAGACAGTATTCTTTTTAAACAAATTATTTTGAGGAACATTCATAATGCAATTATTCAAAATGTAGCTAAAAAAATGGACAAATAAAACACAATTTTTGTATTTCTAAATATTTTTGTTGGCGGGCAGTAACTTCATTCAGTACTGGAATAAAATGAACGATATAGAATTTGCTCAATGTCCTATGTTTACTTGCGGAGTTGTCACCAACATAATAAAATATCTTAGTGAATGGTTATCTGTAGACATTCAACAACAGATTTGAATAAAAATGAAGAAAAATATGTTTCAATTATTAATAATTTTATACAATCACCTTTAACTAGAGCCTATGTTAATAATAATATTATATACTATTTTCATTCCTATTCTAATACAAATTATGTATCCCGCATAACTGTTAATAAAAGTATCGCTGAATTTTAGTTTAAACTGTTTATGGTTAGGTTTAAACATAATATAAAGTAAATTTGGAATGAAAAGTGAATAAAGATATCACCTTGTGTTCTCAATTATTTATAAAAAGGAATATAGATAAGGCTTAACATCCACCTTTGCTATTATTAAATTATAATTAATATAAAAATAAGTAAACATTAGATATTACAACTAAATTTATATATAAAATGTATACAAATAGATAATATGAAACATTAAATTATTCAGGATTCAATCCCAAGTTTTATGTAAAATATTATTTTTAATTAGTGTTGTGGAATAGCATTATTTAAATCTTATTATTTATAAGTTTATATATTTTAAATATTTTACTTGAATACTATAAATATAATAGACATGTAATTAATTGGCAATAAAGTTAATTTGCTTACAACTAAATGCATTATTATTATCACACTGCGTTAGGTTTTTTGTTTTCTCTTTATATTTGCTCTGAGGCATGTGAAGCAAATGGATCCCCATTGTTCGAAGACTTATCTTGGCAAAATTTACAAGGATTGGTTGTCAGACAGTCGCGTAACCAATCGGGAGCCTATGTTTTATATTGTTGCATTTAATATATTGCTGATTTTTATGGGACTTCAACCTGCAACCTACAAACATCAGAAAATATTTTACAGTATACTATCTTCTTTCACTGAATAAAAGCCAAGTGAATAATCAATATTTAATCATAAAAAAATATGGAATCTACAAAATAAAGAAAAATAAAGAGTCCATCATTTTGAAATGTTTATCTATCTAAAGTCAATTACACAATGTTTTACAGAAACATCTCCAAAAAGATAAAATTATCCAATTTTTTTCTTAAAGTTTTAATATATCCGCTAAAAAGTCGTAACAATTTTATATTGACACTTTACTTTTTATAAATGTAAAAATTGAATTATTTATAATTTCAGTTATTATGATTATTGATAAAGCGCGTACTTTCAATTCATTTTCGAATTAGGGTCTCCTACTTTTTATGTCTGATTATAAAACGATTGAAACAACATGTTTTACAAATATGTCTAATAACTTATTTTTATATCCCGCGATCTTTTGGCGGGAATATTGAAATATTATTACGTATTTATATTTTTATTGTATAGCAACATTTTGGTAGAGACCTACTTTACCGTTGTGTAATAAACAATCGTTACGCTTATAATTGCCAGATACTAATTTTTTCCTAGAATAATGATATTTTACGCTGGATAAAAATTTAAAAATTAATTCAATTTATATTTCTTTCACTATTCATACTCTTTTGAAGTGAACATTATAATCCTCTGTATTTTTGAATCACTATTAATTGATTCTGTTTTTTCAATACACAACGATGTGTTTTTATGCAATTTAGCAGTTTTGTCTGTAATTTTTAAATTAAGTATTAACTAGCAAATACAACAAAAAAGATTTTAAAGGCAAATATTGGATATGAGTAATTTATGTTCTAAATATAATTAAATATTAAAATCCCGAACATAACCTTTTGTTATGATAATTATAAAAAAATTAGAACGTTTTTTTATAATGTGTGATATTTTAGTGTCAATAATAATGCAAAAATTAATCTGCAGCAGAAGTAGAGTTGCACCTCAATAAAAAATTTGTCGACTGATATTTCATTTACTTTCATAGTTTTATTTTTTTAATTGAAACTATATGGAGCCCGCTGTCGGTGCTTTCAGTTTCCTGACTATTTCTCCTCAGTGCCAGATATAGCACTCAAAAGATCGCAATTCAATTAAGAGCGCTTTCGTTTTTTATATCTCACTCACTTTTCTTTTGTCCACAATTTTGTGATTTTTCATTTTTTTAGGTCTCGCGTTATCTTCAAATTTTTTACTTAAGTCCGGAATATTTTGAGGCCCACTCCTTATCAATTTGAAGGCTACTTCAGTAGTAAAGCCGTGGACGCGCGCTTAGCTTCTCATGACTGTGTCTTTTTCAAAAGATTTTTTTTAACACTTCTTTGTAAGATTTTCTCCACAATCACTCACTTAGTAAAGTAATAAAATTCACTGCTATTCTAACTTATTTTGTAATATCATATGGTTCTGCAAAGCACGTATGATATTACAAAATACCGTCAATTACTATCAACACCTTACATTGAATTCATTTTATTATTAAATAATAATGCTTTGATAATATTGTATCGTTTAGTCATTGATTGACTGCTTTTTTTTTAATAAAGGCTTTTACAATGTTAATTAAATTAAATTTATAAGCTGGAATTAGATTTTGTGTAGCTGGCAGCCCGAATTTCAGTATGAGCTGTCAACTGATGTCAACAAGAGATGACGAATGCTGTCTCTTTTCAACAAAACACAAGTAGTTTTTATTTCTATTACGGTGGCGTGTATCCATTATTAATCGTTATTACAAAAATTGTAGAAAATGTACATTAACGTTCGCGATGGATTCGTCAAATTATCAACATTGTCGTACTTTTTGGTTTTTTGGTGTTTCAATAATCTTACTGTTCAGTGAAACGTTTTAGATAAGTTACGAAAGTTTTTGAGGTCAAGTAGTGTCTACAAACAAAAATGTTACTAATGTTCTAATTACGTGGGTAAATATCTTACATGAATGCATACCTGAACTAGTTGTAATAATTTAAAACCCGTTATTATTGATTAATAAAGTTATAAACTATGTTTTTTAATAATAATCTCGTCGAAATTCGCCTCGAATCGGATGGAATAGTTAGTGTTCTACTTTCAAATGGATTTATCTTCTTTTTATCGAAAGAATGTAAAAGTTGACGGAAGCATCTCCCTTGAAGCGTCGGATGATGGCATAGAAGAGAATAAAGTTTTTTCTGAAAAGAGTAATTTTTTATCTGTCGATGAATCGAATTCGTGTTTTGACAGAGATAATAATAATATTATTAGGAATAATTGTTACGTTAAACCTGTCGTGTGTGAAATTCCAGAAGATGTAAAAGAAATGATGACAGATGACAGTACTGATGTCAGCAAGTATGGTAGCTTCATTGGGAATTCGGATATAGGAAAGGAAGACCAGAGTTCGGATCAATTTGATTTTGAAAGTGTCGGGGAAAGCGGTGCCACGGAAAATGAGACTGCAGACTATGATAGCGATAACCAGACCACATCTGATCATCCTGTCGTTAAAGTAAAAACGGTATGTATTTAGATGGCCTATTTTAAGATAGTAACCATAAGTTGGTCGATTTTATTTATTTACTAAATTACCACTTTCAATAAAACTTCAATAATATTTTTCGTATGTTTCCCGCGAACATTTACAATTTATATTCATTGGCTATAAAATATGTATTCGAATTTTAATCAATAAACTGTTCCATATTCAAAAATACATTTCATAAGTACTCCTAAAATAATTATTCAATACATACAAAGTTTTGTATGGCATGGCAGTAGATACATAGTTAGGTACGTGTTCTTTCTATTAATTCCCACGCTTTGCTAGAACAGCGCACCTGGAATTTCGTTTGAATCTTCTCATTAACCAAAATTACGGTATATCTGTCTTACACGTATCAACTATCTACAGCTGTGTTCTAATTATTGCATTATGAAAACCTCGATTATGTATAAAATATAATAAATTATCAACCATTTTTATTGTGTACAATCTACACCATGCAATATTGCCTCGGTTCGTATTGTTCAGGAATGTGGTATTTAGTCTATTCATGCGGCCTACTAGCGTCAACAAAATGTATTTAATTCAGTTGCTGCGAGTAATAATTTATTGACACGAAACTTTACTAGAAATTGTAATTTACTTATATGTCATCAATAATATTTACAAATCGTACTTGAGGTGAAATCATATGATTATGTAACTTAATGTTTCGCATACAAAACGATTGAAATTATGGTTTAGTAGCAACGTCAATGACTAAATGATTTAGATTCACTAAAAATCAACATTACTAAATACATTTCCATCATAGTATAGTATTATTATTAACGGGTTCGGTGAATCTTTTTGGTTTTTTTTTTGTATAATTTGAAGCGTAGTATGGTAATTACAATATTTTTTAGGATGAAATTAAGATTTAAATTTGTTTTTTGGCAACCTTTACTGAATCTTATATGCGTAAAATATTAGCGCCGGATACGGTAAAAGATATAAAGTTTGCTTAAGCTACTCTTATATAAACGCAGGTTATTTGTATTGGTTTGATAAGACCCAGAATTTAACTAATTTCTTACTATTACTAATTAGTAGTCTCTTGTAATCTTCAAGGCTCTTGTTGCTTGTTCGTTGGTTTTATCAAGTTAATTGTGAAATCTCAGTGAAGCCTACTCCGCATCTCAAAATACCCACTTGAAATTCCACCAATATTTAAACACAATTTGAATAAAAATACATGACGTGTGAGAAAATTTCTCGCAATATTTCGGCGCTCGAACATTGCACAATGACGTGTTCTGCGCATCCGTGGAAAAAATATTACTATGTACCTATACAATATTTTTGGTTAATTATTTTGCCAACTGACATTCACATGAAACAAATTTTTCCATTGCGTTCAATAAAACGGTGATTTGCGCAATAGGACTGTTACAGATGTCATAAAAATATTAATAATCTATTATTTCCCAACATCGCTACGCGAATTCGTGCAACTCGGAGCAGATATTTGGAAACGGGATTTAAAACTAATCGCCAAAGTTGACGGTGAAATAAGTACACACATCTTAATAATAAGAATTTTGACAGTTCGCGTTTTTTTGTAATTTGACGTGAAATTAATATCGCTTTCACAGATTAGTTTTAAAATGTGTTCGATTTCAAATCGCGATTGATCATAATCGTTAATATGATAATTAAAATTGATAATCTTCGAGAAAATATGAATTGTGATGTATTTATTAAACAATAGCAGAACATTCAGTGCGTTTACCTATTAATTAGGTATCGATTTTTTGATGACGTCATTAATGAAGTGAAATTTTAATATTCATGACAATAATATTATAAGTTTCAAGTGAATACAGTGAAGGTATGTACGTATATGTAATTATAAATTATTTTTTTGTGTTAATTATTCCTTAAATATATATTTTTTAATATATAAAATTTTTGGAATCAAATTAAATTTGGGTTGAATAGATATTATTTAATATTGAATTTATTATATTGCTAATATATATCCGTCCATTTTGATTTTTAAATGTACCTATTTTCAAATTTAGAACATTTTTTTCATATTCCATAGATTTGTGAAAATTTAAAATAAAAAAAAATATTCACTAAAACAAATACATAATAATCATAAAAATACCAGTCAATTATACATCTACTAAAATTATTCATATGTAATTTCACCAAACCAGATCTAAATGTATTTATACATTATGTATACCACATGTAATCTAGCAAATCCCTCAATATTATAATATACATAGGGTGTTTATAGGTAGGTATTTTGTAAATTTCATTTCTATAAATTGTGACTGCCTATTCTATTAATTATCTGTGTCATTCCAATTAATATTCAGTTAAACAATTTAAATCTTGATATGAAAAATTCTATTTTAATATATACATATTTAGAAATGATAGGAGCATTTATTTAAATAAAATAAACCTATATATTTCATCCCCATTTGATATAATCATTCTAGGAATATTGTGTGTTATGTATCCCTGCTGATTTTTATTGCTTATAGTTATCTCAAAATACCAGACAACTGGTTTTGTTAATAGATTGAGTATAAGTAACTCAAAGTGTGTTCAAAATGGTTCTCTTCTTGTTGTTTAATAAATGCTTTTATTCACACACACCCATTTCTTTAATCTGCTGCCTACAATTGAATACATTAACAGTAAATTTACAGTCTCTCTGCCTCTGTACACAAGTATTGGTGGATAGATAAATACTCACATATTCACATCATAATACATGTACTGGTTACCATCTGTCTGTGTTTGTGTAGTAGGTAAGTAAGCAGTAATACATAATTAACATTGAGAATGGAAAGTTTGCTTTTTAAACATATAAAAAGCTGCTCATTCATATTTTAGTTGGTTAGCAATAAATTATTAAGTATACATACATCTAAAGTTAATTGAATTCTTTTTACATTTTTTATCTGCCTACCTACTTATTTAGTTCATATTCTTATATTAAATATTTTAATTATTTCAACTGTAGAATACTCTAGCATGCTTTTATTGGTTTCATATTTCAACTGGTCTAAATTTTCACTTATACTGGTCTTCTCTGAAATTAATTTTTTTTTTTCCAAACTTTTAAATAATTCTCCTTTTTCGAGGATTCCCATATACCAAAAGCTGGTAATTATAAAACGTGTGTTGAGAAAGATACTTACTTCTTACTTCTCTTAAATTTTTATAGCGATCATATATATAACACAGTTTCATAACTATACAAATTTTGAAAAATTTCTGTTGTACATTTCATTTGATAATGTTCTCTTTTAAAGTTAACAGTATTAGATTTTGGTTGCCTTGAAATACTAATTACTCAATCATTTGCCATTGTTAAAAACATACATTTCTAAGTGACTTGTACATAACTGATGTGCACTAAAAATGAAATCCTCATCAAAATCATTTGTAAAATACACAGATTTCTAAAATATACTTACATCTTATTATACATGTACTGTGTTCTTGTTAATTTCGTAAAATAGTTGTTAATATCTCCTTTTTTGACTTAGTATGGATGGTGAAATAATGTAATAAATGCTTAACTTACAGATGTAGTTTGAGGTTAGGTTTCTATTAAAAATAAGTCCGCAAACCTGTGCTTTATAATTATTATAATTCTACTTATTAATACTGATTAAACTAGTAGACTATTATTTGGCAACCCTGATTTTAATTTAACATATAAAATACACATTCACATTTATAATAGTATTCACAAACGACTACTGGTGTGAGGTGTCGGAAAGCCAATGATAAATATTGTTTCAGAATTAAGTAATCAATTTAGCATTAAATGTGTTATATATGAAGAAGCACAAATGCCATTAATTAAATATACTAAGTTTTCACAATAACTCCAGATGTTTTTCAAAGTTATGTGCTTTAATTGTTTATCAATGAATTCTATAGCGCCACTCTTACCTCTCTTTGTAAAGATTATGCATTTTATTATTTGTTATGTTATGAAGTAGATAACCTTGCTCATGAGATTTGATTTTTGCATTTAGGAACCGGTAAACATTTGCATTAATAGGTAGGTAGTAGATAAATACTCAAGTACATAAAACAAAAAATAATGGAAAACTTAATTATTCTCTTCTTTCTATTAATTTTCTCTTTCTATAAACCAATCCTAGATTTATTCTGTGATATTTAGAATAAATCATGATTACTAAAAACAATACAATTAGAAGTGAGTAGTGTTTTTTTTTCAATACTTACAATGATAAATCCTCAAAATATGTGCTTATTATTATTAAAATGGTATCAGTTTCTTTTCAAATTTAAAGAATGAAATGCTTTATGAAAACAAACAATAGCCCATTATAAATATATTGTGATGCATCTCTCTAAAACCAAAAATTGATCTAAACTTTCACTCAAGTGAGCGAGCAAAGGGTGCGAGAGCTCCCCTTACTGTTACTATTAAATTATTTTTCTTCTATTGTAGTTTTATGTTAAAAAAATAATAAAATAGCTTAAAAAATTGGTATGCATGGAATCTTGATCGTATTTCCGGCCCTGAATTGTAAATAATGCCACTTGTATTTGACGTTGACTTTCTTTTCAACACTGACTTTAGTATTTCTTCTTCTTCCATATCTGCTCTCTAAGTGAAGCATATGAACACTGCATGCTGCCTTCAAGAATTCCTGTTGCCTACTAATATTTTTGAGCCCTCCCAGGTCATACCTGCATACCTTAACTCCGCTGAATACATTCTATAGACAGTATTTATAGGCCTTCCAGAATGCCAAGAACTAGTCCGTATAAATAATAGGCAGGTCAAGTTAAGACTCTCTTGAGGCATCCGTAATATGTGAAAAAATATATATTATAAAAGATTTGTTATAAATATCCTTAAACATCCAAAAACCTATATACTAATAGTAAAAACAAATTCAAATATCACTTCTGCTATGTAACACATATTCAAATAGGTATACTCCTATACATTTTTGATGCTACTTATTTTATATTTACTTATACAAACAAACACTGATATATTGTTTGCCTATACCTCTGGTGTAAGTACATCCTCACTTAACACGTATAAGTATAGTGTGTAAAGATTTTTAGTAATGTTGAAGTGATATTACTTTTTGATGATCCGTGCTTTTCTATTGTCTTTAAATATAACACAAGTGAATTGTAAATGTTGTGTAAGTTGTAATATGAGTATACTGAAAACTTCATCATTTTTTTTCCTTAAATGAATTATATTAAAGAAATCTGATAGGTAATATATTCGAAATGTAAAATATATTGAATTTAGTGGCTTTTTGAAAGGGCACCATCTTTAATTGCGAGGAACTAGTTTTTTTCGTTTTGTCAAAATTCATGATATGTGTTGTCAACTTATTTATGGCCATCAATATGACATATTCTAATAGACATCAATAGACCTTGTCTAATTTAAACTATATTCGCATAGCTGTCAAATTTCTTGAAACCATATGAAAGCTTCCTATTGTAGATATGAATTGCTCGTATTTTGTCACTCACATTATTGCGGGAATTGAGTGAAGAAGTCAAATACACAATGTAGTCAGTTTTCCCTGTGCGTTGGTTTTTAGCTGCAGGTTATCTCTGTGCACTATTATGTTGAAATATATATTTTTTTAATTGACCCACAGTACAATTGTATCTGCCGCTCTGTCGATCTATAAATGTGTCTTTTACTCAGTGAAAATTAACATTCAAAATGGTTTCGTTGAGCATATTTATTGCTCTGTGTATTGGCATTATTACTGGCAGATTAACTACAGATTGTAAAATAAAATAAATGATGCTCCCAATTTCTTGAATGATTGTTATCGGGACATACAGATGTATATTATCTAGGATGGTAGATTTCTCATTTATCACATATGTTATAATAAATACATAGTTATGCACTGTAAGGCAAAAATCATTTGAACAGAGTTACTTGTAGTAGTGGACTTTCTTCTGAACCTTCTCCCTTTCTAGTACCGGTATGAAGTACAAACAATTGATCCATTCTGTAACCAAGCTCGTCCAAATGAATTATATAAAGTCTTGTAATAAGCCTTTTTTGTTTTTGATGAATTTCACATTTTTATAAAACACTTGAGTTTTAGCAACATTTTCAAAGAAATCAAAAGTATTTGTCAAATTGTGTATTAATCAAATTGTGTTATGTCATTTCAAAATACTTGTTTAACATTGTTTTTATTCTGAATACCAATTTTTAATAAAGAAATTCCCTTGGCAACATTTTCTGCTGCGTTATGAAATCTTCATTAAAGGTATCGCTGGGTATTTTGTAAACGAATCCTATTACGCAAAAAAATCTTGAAAGTGTAGCTGAAAAATACATAACTTAAGGGAAGTTACTTTGTAAAATTAAGTCTTCCAGGTTCATTTTTTTGCACCTTTTTGTGTCAATTAGTGATATCAATAACTCACAGATCACTCTTCATTTTATCCAGTCAACTATATTCATCATTTTTCCTTCCAGTTAGATAATATGCCTTCTCAAAAGAGACTATTCATATGTGTCCAGTGTATTGTGGCCACAGAAATTCAATTAATCTAATACTGACTAGCTCATCAGTCAATAAAATATAAAAAGAAGACTTAACTTTTCAAATAAGTCTTCTCATTTTAGGGTTCCACGTGATACTTCATATTTGTAGTGGATGCAGTATGAAAAATATGTATTTAAAATAATTAGAAAATGCTGACTGGGAAAATGCCATAATTTATTTTCTTGGCATAGGTTACTCAAGTTCAATGAGTGTATAATACCACCATACAGTGAATAAAATGCATAATCTTATAAATGAAATTGTAATAGAGTATACATTATTGTTCATGTTCAAACGACACTTTTGTCTTACAAGATGTGTGTAATAGTGAAGTACTTTATGGCAGTCATTCGGTTTTTATTCTATTGCATGTTAATTATACCAAATCCCACCAAGCATATCATCTTAATTACTTGTGCAATAATCTGTAACACTCTGAATGAACATTTTAAGTCTTATAGTATTTTAAAATCACTTCGTACTTAGCACATGTGGAATCATTTTAATTATATATCATAAATGTTTCATCTGGCACCTCCAGAATAGGTAATTGTCTAGGTTCAACGTTGGTAGTGAGATTAAGCATAAAATAAAATACAGGACATGGATATCCAATGGGTTGAGCAGTTGGCTAACAATCGACGCTCGCATACATGCTCATTAACATTTTTCATGCTCGAGCTGTAAGTTATCTGTATTTAATATCTGTACTATAAATGTATCCAAAGAGAGATGTTTTTAGTGACCAATATTTATATCAACGCTATCTAAAAATTATGACTGGGTTGATTTTCTGTTCCTACTTTTGAATCTCTGATAACCTTTCTCAGGGTGTAATGTGTATTGAAACAGAAACATCATCCTCTACAGCTCAAAATATAAAATTACAATATTATATCACACGTTCTTTCGGACACGTAATGTCTTAGGCCAGTTTTACCTGCAATGATCTTATTCTTGCATTTATTTATGATTAAATTTATTTTAACATTTTTGAAACTACTTTTGAGTACCTACAGCATACTTTTCTATAAAAAGAAATAATAATATGTCTAAATGGTTTTGGCACTTTGCCATCTAGAAGAGTTTTATATTCTTATATAATTGATATATTGTTGTATATTTATAACTCTTTATCTTTGAAGTAATTGTAATAATAATAATAATAACTGTAAACATAATATGTTTTGTAAACATTTGGCATATATTGAGCTGCGAGAGTCAACATTTATTGCAGGGGGTCAGAGAATTTAAATCATCCTCTAATTCCTAACAAAAATTTACCAACTATTTTCATGTTTTTTTTTTAATTTATCTGTCAAATTTATATCTGACCTTTCTTCAACCATGTGAAAGTAACATGTTATTCTAATTTAGGATTATTTAAATGTTAAATCAATAGAACATTAACACATTGTTTAACTGATTTTAAATGAAAAACAAGTAATAATAGCTCAATTAATAAATTCATTTCTGTCGACTATCGCTACAATTTTTAATCTTCGATAAACTCAGGATGTCTAGATTTTGTTAAAATGTAATCTTTGTATTAGATAATCCATAATTCATGTAGTTCATGAATTATTTATTGTTGTTTGCCCAATATATTCAAATGTGACCACCTAACGCGTTAGATACTCGCAAGGATTGATGTTAATACTCACTGCGGCTTTGAAGGCAAATCACTGTGCTTGCTGAATATCAAATAAAGCAAACATTTTGTTAGGTGAGAAACTAAATTGATAAATATATATTTACTGGTTATGTGAATGATCAATCCAACGACAGGACTTGAACCCTTGAACTACAACTTATTTCATATCTACTGCCTGCAACAATGTACCATAACCATCTATTTCGATAATTGATACTATCGACAGTATATATAGTCAGTGGTGGAAAATAATTTTAAACTAAAAACTAACTGAAATATGCTCACATAATTATGTGAATGGTTGATTATAACTCAGCCTTTTGGTATTTTCGCTTTCAGGTCAAAAATAACAATTCAAATAAAAGTTTACAAGTTTCTTATAAAGAAGTTTTTCATTCATCCATGACACTGATAATAAAAATCAGTTATGAATGAATCATTGAATTTTTATTTCTTACTTCTGGTATCAGTTAGGGATACTAAAATTAATAATGCAGTTGCCTACTATATTTGGAACAAATATCAGAGCTATAAAATTCATAGATTGAGTAAACATTACTTTCAGTGCCCCCACTTAGCGGATAATTTATTCTGTTAAATATCTAGTAAAGATATAGATAATAAATTCTGTAAATATATACTCATATAATCAAGGTTATGAATATGCAAAAGCTAAGGTCATTATGGATGTGCTCAGGATGGTTAGTAGGATAAAAAAAAATGTATATAGTTTTTACTATACAAGAACCAAATTAACCAAAATTAGATAATGATACATTTTAAAATTAACCATACGGTTATCCCCTAGTCTAAAATAAAAACTCAGACTAAGATATATATTATACTAAGATAGAGATATATCTTTATAATAGTATACAAATGTAAAATAAGATACTTAACAAAAAAATATTTTGCAATAGGTTAAGTATAAACTATTTATGAAAATTGCACTTCTACGGCTATCTATGGAGTAAATATTTTTGAATATGGAATAGGTTTTTTTTTTAATTTTGAAAACATTTAACCACCACACATTTAACATTAAGTATTTTGATGAGAGTTAGCACTAAATTTTCAAAAATAATTGTGTATTTTGAGATATGATATCTTTTTCAAGATATGTATATCTAACAATAATTAATTTTGTGTAATATTCATTGACCCTTGGTGGAAAGCCGTTTAAATAAAAACGCAGTTTTTTTTATTGATTTTATTAACTCTATAAAGTATATTGAATAATATATAGCGGTTTATTTATTTTAGAAATAAAATTTATTGACATCATAAGATTGTATCAGTATAATTACTTACTGCAACCTGGTGGTTAAGTGTAAATGCATAAAAAATTGATACAATTGATTTAAAAAGTGTTTTTGTGCATCTGGCAGATAACCAATTGTAAGAAATATTCTGCCCATATAATAATCCTCAACGGTGGAGATCCATATGCTCTGTCTTGTAGTGGAAATTTTTCAACACTTATAAAACCTCTGTTGCAAATAATATATATTAACCAAAAAAACTGTGCTATTATTTCCATTTAAATAAACTGCAGCCAAAACAAAAGTGAACTTCTCTAGCCATATAAATTTGAATATGGAACATGTGTCTGCAACATAGTAAGGTTACCAACAAGCAAAGAAATAATTATCAAAGATCACCATTATTCATGCTGTTCACACTAATTTATTTTCATGTTGTACATAATAAATAATACAATATTCACTGCATGGATGCTGTCTTTTACATCACACAATTTATTGAGACTAATTTAAATATTAAAAAGAAAAAAATGAAAACTCTATTAACGGTAGTCGGTGTACATTGTATTTTTGTATACTGATGGTCTGTATGCAAATTAACATGGCTTATTCTCTACTACAGAATTGAGTAAATGACCTTTTATAAAGTACTGTGTCGATTATATAATAATATAACATTAGATTTGTCATTTATTATTTTTATTATTATCAAAATGCATTATAGCTCAATGTAGTTATTGTCTGACTTCCACTTTTGTCAAGCATTCTCAAGTGCCTTTGATATAATTACGGTTCCCCTAACCCTCATTTATTCTTTTGGTCTAATGAAGAAGAGTCTCTTGAGTGGCTAGAAACCTTACGATCATGAGAAATGGTTTTCCGAATAGAGTTGTCTGATTTTGATATGGAAATCAGTAGAGGGATTTCTGTATAACACATAATTTGTAGATATACCTTCCTCCCCCAACGCCATTGTAACATACAGTTTTCTCAGAAACTTCCATTCTTACATAATTCATTTATGTTTATCACCATATATTTTAAATGGAGTATATATGATTAGATGATGGTAAAGTGTTTTTATAGCAGCGGTTAAAATAAAATATTTTAGTTATTATTAATGTAAAACTCTTCATTAAAAATTTAAATAGACATTTCTTCTTGATTCCGCAAATATTAAAACAATCACAGACTGAGTATTATATTATTTATAATGGACAGCAATAATTAGTAAAACTGAAGCTGCTTTTCAGGACTTGTAAAACTTGTGATAAAAAAAAACAAATGACCAGGAAGTTTCTAGAAATTATGAAATCTTTCAGCTTGTTGACATTAGTTAATAGTATCGGTATAATTACACACATAAAGCATGAATGTGTATATATAAAGCTGATTTGTCTCGTAATCCATTTAGACCCCTCCGACCATCAATTAATTTTAGTGTTGCAATATTGATTCTTTCTATTGATACTGTACAAACAAAAGGTCCTTAACTGCCACTGATGCAACATAACACATTTCATTGAATAAGTCATGGAGACTGCGTATACAGGCCATCAATATATTTCCACACCCATGTGTATGTATATTATCTGGATTTCAATGTTTTCCATTTTTCTTACAACCTTTCACGGACTGGGGTTACATCATCAAGAATGGCCGCTTTTTCATGGACTCCGGGATTCTGTGTTAACAGTTAGTAAAAACTACAAACCTTTTTTGTACAAATTTTTATGTTTATCATTGTTTTATTGTTTGCCTTTCTTTATCATAGCGTATGTAAACTTGAGTGTGTGTAGTGTGTTTTATTAAAAATTATCATTAAGCTCTTATATATTTTATTTATAATTATGTATTATTAAGACTCACTAAATTTATATTTTTATATGTAATTATGTTGCGTTTTTTTAATTATGATTATGTAACTCTTAATATTATTGTAATTTATATTACCACGCTTCATTTAGTGGAGTGCATTTTTGCCATACAAATCATAGTACTTATTTTAATATATAATTCTTATCACTTGCTTTTCAGTATTCAGTGTGGTTAATTTTTATTATATTAACATTATTTTGATATCTCACGTTGTCAAATTGTAGTCGTCAAAAACTAGTTATTGGTTTAATGATTGGTATTTTTGGGTATTTCGGTTTATTTCTTTCAGTTTTCCAAAAAAAAGTAGAAATTAGTCTAGTGGCACTGTCAAAAACACAACATGATTTGCCCTAGAGTGGTACTGACTCTAGGGGGAAAAGCAGCAGCTTCTACTTGTTTATGAAAAGTAATATTAGATTGGGTTGTTGGAAAGGAAAATGAAAATAGTTTGTTTCAAACAAACTGTTGTTTGTTGTTGTTTGTCACATTGCTTAGCAGTCTGATTTCTATGACACACAAAAATTGAGACTCTTTAACTGGTTGCTCGGACTTAAATCTCAACTGCCTCTTTCAATGGAAGTTTTGTTACAGTCTCCACATATTGCTTCATGCATAAAGGTTTTTAAATATATTTTTTAATGTGAACTTAAGGAGTGTAAATATAACACTCGTTTAACTAAAATAAACCTTTTATATATCATAGTTTCAACTGGCTTAAATAAAAAAAAAAGATTAGCTTGTCAGATATTCACAGATAAAGATAGTAAAGCTGTAGTGCGGATGGTAAAATAATGCAATCAAATAAGTCTTGAAATGGTCAAATGTTTACCACTGTCTCTTTACAAATGGCTCATAAATGATAAGAAGAAATGTAAATAAATTAATAGGTCTACATTAAATATATTTTTAGATTAAAAAGGATTGAAATTAACCAAAACACTCAAAAACAAAAGAAATGCAACCATCAAATAACAAACAATATTTTGTGTATTTACTAACATACTTGTTTTACTAAATATGCATTTCATCATATAACTCTCAATTTTTGCACTTGTATTACACGCATATGTTAAGTAAGAATTGTAAGAAATTGTGTAGTGTGTAGAAAGTATTTGTATTTATTTCAAATGTAACCAGCACATTTTAAGTGTAAAATATAGTTTTACGTGTCTTTATCTTTGTGTTAACCATTGTAGCTGATATTAAAACTTCTAATGCTATGTCTATAAATTTGTAATATGTAGATTGTTAAGTGTTATCTAATGACTATTAAAATGACTGATTATCGTTAGTATTACTTTGTTATTATTGATATTATTATAGAATCTTTATGAATTCCATCTGCCACAAGCTCCCTCAAGTTGTGTCGGTTTTTATAGATGTTTGCTTCTATAGGTCGGTTGGCAGAATCCTACTTTTTTCCAGTTTATTAAATTGTCAATTGTCTTCCATCCATATACATAACTTACCCCACAATTGTCTTACTTATACATGGACAATAATAGATAAAGTACACTGCACATAGTCCTTGGTTGTATCATCTTGGCATTTTCTATGCACGAAAGTAAATCATTATTTATAAGGAGATATTTTAACAGATAAAAATCATAAATCATAATAAAATAAAAAACAAAAAAAAAATTAACATTCATGAACAAATATGTGAGCTTTAACCAGCTACAAGATTTGTGAATTGGAATATTATGAGTTTGGCATAATTTATCCAACATTGTTTAATAATGTATATAAAGTGTATATTTTTTGGTCAGTCAAAGTGCTTATGTTTCTATATTGATATTGACAAGTCATCTATTGTAAATATATTGTGAAACAATCCATCAAATGAATTATTGGTTGCGTAATGTTCGGTGATTCAATTATTTTACAATCCAATTAAATTATCATGAGTAACAGTAGGATACATTGCTCTAGTCTCCAGACATATATTAATAAAAGATAATCAAATGGAAATTAGGGCATACAAAATATGAACGCAGTTTTCAATTTCCATTTGTTTTAGGCTTTAAATGTTACATGTAACTGATCTGTTTATACTTTTTGCTTTATATTCTTATATCAACTGTTCATAGGCAGGCAATGAATGCTACATTACCACTTAAATTTGTTTCCTACCTTGAGGTATTAATCTCCTTTCTAAGAAATAATTGTTATCAGCATCAAATGTTTTGATCACCATTATCATAGAACTCGAAGTAGCTAATTGCATACCAGAAGGAAACCATTTAAGTCTATTAGTTTATTTCCTATATCTAGTTGCTGAAACTGGGAACTATCAACGCCATCCTTTCTTTCTATTCCTTAAATTGTATTATTTTATTTTTATTTTCAACTATAATCAGGATAATGTTCTAATTTCTGACCGGATATACACAATAGCTAGGCACCGAAGATTGTAGATGAAATCTTATGAAGTAACAAAATCAAAATGATTTAATGTATTTGTAAATACAGGTCATGGATCGGGTGATTGGCAAACTACTAATCCTCAATAAAAACAATGTAGAGATTTATGTACTTCATATGCCTGGCAGCAGAATTTTAAAAAAAAAAGGTTATATTCTTTATCTTACAGGAAACATTGTTTTATAAATGCTAATTTAACTTTAATTATAATTAACGATAATAAAATTGATATTTGTATGAATCTAACTTAAATTTCATTTTTGTCTAGCAAAAATATCTTTATCAAAATTATCATTTATTGTATTGTATTCATTCATTTGCAAATAATAATTTTTGGAGGTATCTCATTACGGAACTTGCAGTTATAATATGAAGCATGTTTTTTTTTCTTTTATACAGTAAAGTGCACTATTGCAGATACTAACGTTCAATAGGCAAAAAACGTGATAAATTTGAATAAATTATAAAAGTGTATGTAAGCGAAAAAAATTGAGAAACCTTTAGTTTACATCTGATTTTTATTTGAGTTGGAAACGTTCTTGTCTTACAACTGTTTCACATTATTTCATATTATTTAAGCAGGAATATTCTGTTTGTGGAAAAGATCTATTGATTCTATAAAAAAATTGATTAATTAATATTCTAATTAAATACATATATAATTACAGTGGATATTGTTAAATGTGAAAAAATTCCAATTGTGAGCAAAAGCTATTTGATTTCATATATTCATTATTTTTCAACAAGAAAATGAATCTCAGAAGAATAATATAATATACAAGTGGCTGCATCATCATCAAATTGTAAACTGTTTATGCTTTAACTGGTCAGGCTCAAATCAGAAAATAAACAATAAAGACGAGGGTGCCTTTTGTCTAGACATCACCCATTTCAAATTAATCAAATCCTCGGTGTCCTTTTTTTAATATGATAAAGTTATTAATTTTTTTAATTTTAATATTAGTGTTAGAGATAAATGTTTTTATGATTAAACTTTCTGTCTTGATTTATTTAATTGATTGCTGCATCAAAAACATTATAATTCTTTAAATTTTCATTCCTTAGGAATCTAATAATTTGTTAGGTTAGTCATCATTATCATTATTAACAGCTTTAGTTTTCCTAATTCTGGTTGCCTCAAGAGAGCTTCACCAGTCTTCCAGTTTACACCAATTGTTGACACCAGGAATATTAGATCCATTTCCTCGATCCAGTCATTGATACAAAGTTCTACTATTTTTTCATCTTCCGGCATAAAGATGATCAACCTCTTCAAAGGAACTTTACGAAATGTAGATAATATGTCCAGCCCACCAGAGACACTGATTTATGATAAATATGGTGATGTCTAGTATGTGATCATAGTGACCAAACATCTACTCCAAGAATTGGATCAAATACACTCCTGAAAATTTTTCTTTCCAGTCTGATTACTACATTACAAAATTCAAAATAAAATATATTTTTTTTAGTGTAAGAGGTTATCATACTTTATAGTAGTTATATTATATTTATTATTATCAACTGAGGGTGCTTGGTGGTGTGGTATATATTAATATGTAATAAGTACACTTCTATATAGATTTTTGTCTATATAGTGAAGGCAATGAAATCTTAAACAGTCTCTTTCCAATCATTCGCAAGCATTTTCCAGTTTATAGACAGAAAAACTGTTTTTCGTATAATTTTATTGATGTAAAGTTTAAAAATCTTCATCCATAACGTCAAATATATTGAACAGAATTTTTGAGTCTATTGATACTAATTTATTAAATTATGACTACATGTTAATTTATAACCTTTGTCGACAGCTAGCTGATATGTGTTGGTAATGGTGTCACAATTGAAATAGCCGCCTAAAAAATTAATTGACCTGTAGAATTTTGGCATTAAAAAGTAGAAGATGACTCAAGATAATGATCTAAATGGAAGTGTACTAATTGTCATGGAATTTTGAATTCTCTGTTATTATACTAATATTTTGTCCATGGGAAAGGTTAGTTGTGATATTTATTGAAGAGTGATATTGGTTTTTGGTTCTAATAATAATCATTTTCGGTTGTCTCTTCATCAGCTGGTGGAGTATCACCTGGAGTTTCTGACGAAGCACCCAGGCGAGGTGTTCTTCTACGGGTGTCGGCTGTGTGCCCACCGCTTCACCTCCCGGAACAGCTTTCTCGTTCACATGAAACTGCACAACGTCAGGAAGAGGTACCCATGCGACTTCTGCGATAAGGCTTATGACCGCAAGTTCCAGCTTGTCCATCATCTGCGTCTCCACACCAACGAAACACCCTTTGAGTGCGAGGTTATTGCATCCATTAATAATAATTAGAAACACATCTGTTGAAATGCTAGGCATTATAGTTTAATTACTATAATACTTACATTATCCTCACAAGTCAAATAAAACTGTAGAGTAATAAAGAAAATACATATATGGTAATTTTTGTATTGAGTGAACTGAGTCATTATTTTAGAATTCCATTAAAGTGGTAAGCCCCGAGTGTCACTGTCAAGAATTGTTAGTGTTTCCTCTTATTTAACTTCTTTTTTTAATCATAATAATTCCATTAATCGATTTTAAATGAAATATTAGCCTTTGTATTGAAGTTGTTGTATAAATAAAAACTCTATAAATATTATCTAAGTCAAAATCAATCAGCTTTTAGTATTTCAGGATATGAACACATTAAAATTTGAATATCATTTTAATTTATAGAAAATTCTTAATTCAGTATTTTCTAATCTTGCTTCACTCTCAGTTTTTATAGTTCCATATGTAAAACAGGAGAAATACCTATATATGGGTAAAATGTTCATTATAGATATTGTCTAAATTTTAAACTATTGGAAGGAATAATATCAAATAAAACGACACTTTGATAAAGTCATTGATAGTATCTATGTACATGAATCCTTGGTGACATATCTTTTTCAATATTTCAGGTGTGCTTCATAGCTTACGCGACAGAGGAAGAATTACTGGAGCATTCACGCATACACACGTCAGATAAGCCTTTCGAGTGCCGCTATTGTCTCAAGGGGTTTCCACAGAAGAAAGCCCTCATCGTGCATCTTCGCATGCACACAGGAGAAAGGCCTTTTCCTTGCCAATTCTGCGACAGGACCTTCACACAGAAAGCACATTTGCAGGTATAGAATTATGCTTTTGTCATCATAAAGTGCCATGATTTAATGACTTTAATTTTAAATTGCGTAAATTCACTTTCACTACACATGTAAATTGGTTTTACATTAAACTTTTTATCTTGTATTGTCAATGTAAATTCTATTGACTAACCAAGTCGGCTCTGAAAGTGTAGTATATGGTGTGTGAAGATGACCACTCCAGAAACGGAAGATATAGATCTCTGCATTAGAACAACTTGTTTTGTCACATGCGCATTGGTTGTCAACCAATTGCTCAACCCACTAACCACAAGTTCTGTATTTTAAGATTCAGAAATCTTGCAGCTGTGGGATTCCATCTACAACCTCAGCGTCAGAAGCACGCACGCTAACCTCTTAGCCACCAAAAGATCATGTTTATATTACTTGTAGCTTAATATATCCAATTTCTGTTCTGTTACTTTCTAATTTTAGTAACATACTCTTGCCATGATAAAGTAAATTTTATTATGGAATTGTCATTAATTTTTCTGGTGATTTTTTTTTTCAATGTCTTGCAACTAATGGAACAGGATCTAGGAGAAACTTTTGGGTAATTACTTACGTTTGGTTTTATTTCTTCTTTTTAATTTGTTGCCGATTGTGTTGAAACTTTTTTATATATAATAATGCAATAAAAATAATTACTGATTGAATCGGTGTGGTAGAACTGAATGCCATGGTGAGAAATAAATTTTGAAATATTAACATAATGTTATGTATGTTTTTTCACAAATTACACATTCAAGTCTCAAGTTGAAATAAAATTCGTGGAAAAAGCGTACAATGCTGTGTATTATTTCAGTGTAATGCCTTTCCATCAAGGAATTAACAGTAGATGAAATTAATTATCAAATCAAATTTATTTATCGAATACAACATATGATAGATGTATTGACTGATATTCAAATCTATGAACCTAGTATCTGAATTCAATTTCTAATTAAATATAATGATTATATAGAGATATATCAATCTTGAAAACTTGAAAATCTTGAAAAGAGCACATGCGATATTATCTGTATGTAACTATAATTCACTTTTACCATTCCTCTATAGTCATTACTGCATAAATGGGACCAGTATTTATGATGTGTTTTAATACTGAGTGCATGATTAAGTTTGTTAAGAAATACATTTTATTAAGTCACAGAACTTTCGCAATTTTCATGCTTCAATTTGCAGCAGGTTGGAAGCGCTATTCATACATCACTTGCGTAGTTTGACGTTTTAATGTTTACATGTCTCCAAAACAACATTGAAGCTAAATAATGCCTTCATAAAATACGACAAGTTATTTTTAAAAAAACCCAAACCATTAATTTACTGATCCGTTTGTGATATTTGAAATAAACAACAATGCATGATTTTTTGTAACGTTATGTTTTCGTTTGTAATCATCAATAAGATCGGCATTCGTTTATCATTTCTACTTGTTTTAGCGTTGGATTAAAATGTTATAAATTAAATACTAATCTACTAATCAAATATTTTGTTTCTGCGTTTACCGTTTCACAAAATATAAAGTGCTCCATCATTAATTGTTTATCCTTTGTTTATATCACAGCGCGTCATTTATACGCACACGACCGCCATTTTGAAAGATGGTTGGAAGATGACGCGTTCTGCGCATGCACAGTTCAAACGTGAAAATATCCAAATGATGTGAGAATTTTAGCTAGTAACTGAAACATTCAAATTGTGAAAGTTCTGTGACTAACATAATAAAAGTACTTCTTAACCAATTTAACCGTGCTCATAACCTGGAATACCTGTCAACATACAAAAATAAAAGTTGTAGAATTCATACAATTAACATTTAACAAACAAAATATGAATGCTTAGCTTTTTAAAAAGAAATGTATTGTAGAATATTAAATTAGGTGTTTTAAAAATGTGTTGTGATATTTAGCTAAATAGAATGCATCTATATGAAAATTCATAAATCTATTTGTAGATTTTTAGTGTTTTTTTTTTTATTTTTATTGATGTTGTTGAGTATAAGAATGCTAATATAATATATCTCTTTAAATTCTCTCAGTTTTCTCTCTAAACGTTTTGATAACTTTATCATACTATATCATCTGCATTTAGACCCAGGGCATAGGTCTAATAAATCAAATGAATGGCAAACAACATCTTCTCATGCAAATATTTTTGAAAATATGTCCGAGATCACGTTACATTTATTACGGAAGTGTCCCTTGCCCATCACGAATCAGCCTTATATAATATTTTTTGTCATCCACATCACCTTTACCAATGCCGTCTGCAATATGCTTGAAACTTTGAAGGAGAACACTCAATGAACCCCCGATCATCAGTTTTCCAATAGTAGAACACTTAAAAAATAACCTATTTTTAGGAAATACAAAAATTCATTTTTAACCAATTTATTTTTTGTATCAGTTATATGACAAATATTCACAAATTTACGAAATAAGTGAAATAAAGTGGCATCCAATTACATAAATTGACTATGCCTAAACTAAGATTTCTTTATTGCTCAGATGATTGTTTAATAATATTGCATGCCAATTTGGAAATGTTACTTGTCATATCTATAAATCTGTAGAAAATAATTTGTGTTTTTGTATTTACATAATCTAATCTTCAATGTTTGAGTGATCTAACTTTCCGATTGTTTATTCATTATTCATATTGCTTGATAATTTTATTTGTAGCATTTGATGCAAAGCTGATCAATACTTACAACAATTTAAATTTCTTCTACACAACTGTCTCATATGTTGTTTTTCTCCTGAACGAATTTTGTTGTTCTTTATTGTTACATAAAAAATATTGTACTAATTTATTTAGCAGGAGAGGATTGGCATTTTGATAGCAGTTATTCAAACTATTGTTGATGAATTTATTTACATCAGTATGATTGATTGTTATACTTTTGTAATTATGCAGTTTTATTAATTTAAGAAAACTTAATATCAACGTAATATATTGCGAAAATTCCCATTTTTCTATTATGATTAAGTAGTACAAAATTCTTGTAAGAGAGTTATCAACAAAATAATTGGTTTATAAACTGGTAAAATTTCAATTTATTTGAACTAGCCTTATTGTTGCAGTTGCACGTAGAATTATTTTATTAATAATTGTTTATAGGTAAAAAACCAAATAATACAAACTCCAAACGCCCAACAAAAGAATATAAGACAAACACTCAATAGTAACTAGATAGTGTCTGTCAAAAATAAACCGAGATCTCGTGTACATTATTTATACATTATTAGATAATTTCCTTGTGTTATCTATTGGAAAATTGTTTTTTTTATAAATGTACATGTACATATACATAATATCTTTTAATATACTGAGAATTGACCCGTTCAAAATATTATATAGAGACGGTGGTAATGCCAAAGCCTATTTCCCACTATTTTCTTTGTGTAACATATTGAATAATATTTTGCTAAAATAATGTATTTACTAAAAATAATATTAATCTACGTTAAATATTATCTCTCCAAAATTCCAATTCACTTCTGCACTATACATTTTTATCTATGTCATATAAGAAATCCTCCAATGTACACTATTTTTTTGTGTGGTGAGAATTCTAGTTCTGATGCCACTTATCTTATTTGGTTTATTGATAAGCTAATATGTTTTTTTTTTTTTAATAATATGTTAATGTGTGACTATGATAGTACTTATTGAAATTTTAGGGTTATGTTTGCCACTTATTAGTAAATCACTTAATTTAACATTATATGATGATTTTTAAATTAATCGGAACAGATTTACGTCTCAAATTGAATAATTTTCGATAGTTGTAAAAAAGTGTTTATTTTAATTCTAATTCAGTGAATATATACAATATATATTTTGTATAAAAATTATGTGCAAATTCATGTGAAATTTGTTTCATACAAGATACCAAAGGTGATTAAAAAACGACAGTTTTCAATTGAAATTTCTTTGAAAATTTACTATTTAGCCTACAGTTATTTCATAGAAAAAGATAAATCGTAGAAATTCGTAGAAATGTATAAAGAGTAAGATCCTAGTTTTTTTTTTATTGTCATCGAATCATCCGGCTTTTATAATAAGTGATCATTAGAACAGTTATTTGAACTGTCGTTGTTTTTCATTTGCGTGTTGCGACATGATTTGATACTCATATTGTAAGAAATTCAATCTTCATCATTTGGCATTTGGCTTAGATTAGTGCAAGTAGGAGCTGTGCCTTAATAGAAAATAGGATACGACACAATTTTAGCAATTGCCTATCGAAATGATATCTATATGCAATGCTTCTCAACATTTACAATCAAATATGAACGTGTCTATTGACGTGTCGTGTCTCACTAAATCCATATACTTTTACTAAATAAACGAATTCAAAACGTTCAACAACTCTCTTGCATTTAAAAATATTATAATTCTATCATAATAATTGATTTATGAACAATCGTCTTCACAAACAAAAGTCTACATGTAATTTTATAGGAAAATAAGTTATATTAACAAATAACAATTTTCAAAGATTTTTTTGCATACTTAATTGATATTTTCAACCTTTGTGAAATCAGAGAATCAAAAAAGAATAAATAAAAGTGCTCGTTAACGGCAAATAATTGTACACACTGGCCATCAGAGTCGACTGCATAAATATATTATTCAACATGCAAAATGTGTGCAATATTGTCACGTCAGCTTTTTGAAAAACTTGTAAATCGTCTCCAATCACATGCATTAACGTTAATATATTCTTTAGTGGTCGTATAGCAAAAATATGAAAAGAGTTTAAATACTGTACAGATTTAAGTAAATGTGTTCAGGCTAATTTTTAAGCTAGATTACGAAGCACATATTTCAAGCCGATTGTGTTTTTACTCTGAGTTGCCTTCTAAGAGGATTCTTTTATATTTTTATATTTAAAATGAATATTTCTTAATTTTCAGGGTCACATGGTACGGATCCATATCCCAAAGAAAGAGTTTGTGTACCAGCGCAGCGCTAACAACACAGATATGCAGTCAGCAGCTGATAAAACAGTATTAAACCTCTTCACGCAGAAGAGGAACACAGAGATGAACTCCCTTTTCAATAACTCTGAAATCACCATAGACTCTGTCGCCATGGATAGTGATTTCTCAGCCGCATTAGGCGTAAGATATTTTATTAAAATTAATAGCTTATACCAATATTGAAACAGTAAAAATTGTTTTTAATCTATGTATTACTTAAGAAAAAGCCTGACTTAAATACTGTTAGATGTTTAATAATAACATCAAGTTCTTAGGACATTATGATAACTAACAATGTAGTTCGTTTGGAAACAATAATTTAGTTATAAGATCTAATACAATAAAAAATATTTTAAACTATTTTGCTTAAATTCCTGACTAATTATTGTATATATAATATTGTTTTAGGTACCTCGCGAGAAACTAATCGAATGTGAGTATTGTGACAAAAAATTTACATATGAACGCAATAAGACAAACCACATGAAGAAACACGGTGGAGAGCCACAGTATGAATGTGAATCATGCCGGAAGCCGTTCCCCACGCGGAGCAGCCTTGCTGCTCACCTTACCACTCACTCTCTCACCGCTCACCCATCTACCGGCTCTCCCTTCCGCTGTGACATCTGTGGTCGAGAATTCAATATGAAGCGTAATCTCATTATGCACGTTAAATCGCACAACAACGAACGCCCTTTTGAGTGTCCCGCCTGTGAGAAATCATTCAAACTTAAATACTTCCTCGAGCTCCACATTACTCGAATCCATCCACAAATCAAATATGAAGACCCTAGCCCTAAAAAAGAGACCTCGACAGCTGCAACAAAAGACAACAATCTTTTAAATATGAACAGCAGTATGACAGTATCACTTGTCAGCGTTAATACTAATAACGCGAAAGGAATGTCAATGTTGCAGGCTACTCCTAATAAGCGCAAACAGAGTCAGCCTAAAAAGGTGATTGTGGAGGAGGAAGAGTTTGATGATTCAGAGGAAGGTGATACAAGTTATGGAGAATACTCCAGCGATAGTGGTGATGATATGCAGTTCGATGTTGCGAAGTATGCCAGGGTTATCAAGAGAGATGGCTCACAGAATTTTAAAAGAGAAAGTGGAGATCGACACACAGCTAGCGCTATGTCACGCTCCATGCAGGTTTGTGATTTAATTTTATTGTAGTTTCATAAATACCTGATATTCTTCAACCTGTAAATCGAAATATAATGATAATGAAAAATGAATTTTACCATCCACATCTCATGATAATCTTACATAATACATTACTTCCCAGTTGATTGTTAGAATACTTATTTTGGGTTTTTCGTTTCTGCCTTAAAGCAGTGCGCCGTAACCTTTTATCTTTCATGAACACTTGACGTTTTTCCAAAATTTCACGGCATACTACAACTAAAAAGAGTAAGTTATGCCACCACAGCAGCAGCATTTCTCATGTGTTTCTCACACCCGGCATCGATACTCAAAAAATTCTTCAACTAAACTTTCATAAAATGTCCCATTTTCCAGTTATTTTTTATGTGAAAATTTAAATACCATTCAATGTGACTATAATTACAATTTTTTTTATTATTATTTTCCAGATCAATTTACCTCATGACTTGCAGCATGTCAAGAAGCTCCTCAATGCTAAAATGCCATCGGTGACGGTGTCGTTCAGCGAGCCGAAGTCAGCATTTGCTTGCCCTCTTTGTGCTCTACCTTTGGCCAACCGCATGTCTCTTGCCATGCATCTCAAAGAGCATGATAAGAGCCGCCCGCATCAGTGTACTATGTGTGAAAAGGTCTACATCCAGCAGGCCAGCTTCGAAAAACATATGAAGAAACACATGATGGATGGTATTGCCGCAACAACGCTTAACTATTCGAACAATTCTAAGTTACTGGAACAAGTCAACAGTGCTTTCAAGAACTCAAGCTTTTCACCACAGCAATTATTGAAAGAATCGGAAGACAAATTACTAGAGCAGCAATTTAAGATGCTCCATGATGAGAAGAAACCTCTAGAGTGCAAGATCTGTAAGAAGAAATACGCACAGCCAGCCAGTTTTGAAAAGCACATGCGTCAGCATTCTGAACTGGGTGAAGGGAATTCAATGTACGGTTCAGCTTTCAGCAAGACAGAAACTACTGATAACAAGCGGTCTGCTTCAGTGAGCGAACACAGCATGGATGAGCCCATGGCTGATAGCGGCTTCATTAATCCCAGTGATTTTCTGGAAGTTTCCATCGAACACTCGTGATATAGACACGTCTAGTTTCTAATAATTAATTATTAATTCAAATTGTATCGATACGAACAGTGGTTCAGTGATAGAAATGCAAATTTGCGAACAAAAATTATTATATAACTCTTTGTTTTCCTTTACTCCAGATGGGTCATTCGTTATTATTATTTTATGGTAAAATTTATGCTAAATTATCTTACGAGATATTTAACATGTTTTGTGTAATAATAATACACACAGTGAATAATTGCATGAAGTTCAAATGATGTTATAACTTGTCCTGACTGTCAAAAAAATATTTGTATGTATCATTTTATGAATTTTAAGTATACATACATTGAATATTATTATACATTACAGTACTCACAGTACATGAAAATATTTTATTCAACTCTTGTGAAATAACTCACTATGTTGAAAACTCTTATCTATACAATAAACTGAGCCAAAAACACTATTTAACAAAACATGTAAAAAACCGTTCAATGTACTGAAGTATTTTTTAAGTTTTAATAAGTATTTTTTCAAACAATTTAATATACAGTCATCTTAGTATATATTCAAATATTATATGACCTTAATTTAGAAAATATAAAAGGCAAATGTATTTTTCCACATCACATTCGCATACAAAAGTGTGATATCCAGAATTGGCACTATATTTTCTTTTTATAATTTCAATACTTATGTATTCTCATTGTTTTAATTCCCATTAGCCACTAGATCGCCAATAGCGGGCTTTGGGTTGTCATTGAGAAACCGATAGCTCACTGGCCGGTGCTTTCTTTTAAATATCGTAATAAACAACTCTTATAGATTACTTTCTTAAATAAAGGACACTTCTGAATAATTAAATGAATGATATACTATTCCGAAATATTGATAAACCAACATTGCCATCAAGATAATATAATACGATAAATGTCACTGGGGCTGCCATATGCCGGGTAATTTAGAACCATATCTTTTGCACAATATTTTTACTTTATATCATTTCCCTGAATTTTAAGTGGAAGTATAATATATATCAATAATAAAACAGAAATATATTGTGACGACAACCGTGAGTGAATAATATATTGTTTTCCATGAATATTTGATATAATAGATCTTACACACATACTATATTATGAGTTTAACTACACATGTTTATTTAAAGTTTTATATATATTTTTTTTAATTTTAAATTGTGTGGCATATCGGTGTTATTTCGATTTTAAAATGTGGCGATCAAGTGGTTAATGATGCATGTTCAACAAAAAAAGGAACATATAATTCCCTATTTAGAGCTTCCTTAGAAAACATCAGTATCTGAATTTGTTTGCGCTTTATTCTGTTGATATGGCAATACATTTGTTATTTATTATATATCTTGTTATGAGTTTAAATATGATAAGTATTTCAGTTTTCTTTTTATGTGGAAAATAAAAATTTGGCTGGCTAAATGTGAAAATACTCTTTCATGAAATATGGAATTATATATAATCATAGCGGATTTTGTACAGGTTTGTAGTTTTATCATTGAAACACACATACGAAGAGTCTATAAGTTCGTATTAACTGCAAAGCATCTGGTGGTATTCTGTTCATTATCACCGGACCATTAATTTTAGTTATATGTACTGATTTTTTTAACAATGTTCTTTGTTTTATGTTGCTTTATTATTTATAGGCATTTATTATTTAAAAGTATTTAGAGTGACACCAAATAATAGAAGAATTATTATTATTAAAGGAGCGGCGATGTCATAATATTATTTTTAATGAATGTCGTGTCGAATCGCCGGATGAAGAAAGGGTCTTCAGAAATTATTGTATTCGGAGACTCAATTACAGACTTAATTATTATTTTTTTATGAGGCTGTCATTGGATGGTGTATTAAGGTTGTATACAGTAAAAAAAATCATAAAAATTACCAGCAGCATTTGTTTTATAACTTTGATAATGAGTTACAAAAGATGAGAGTTTGGATAGTAAAATATTGCAAGTCAAGTTGTGAAGAGAAGTGCTCCGTTTCAAAGTACAAATTAAATCATGCAGTTTGTGTAGTAGTAAAAAAATTGGAATCAGTTTTAGTCTTAATGTAAATATAATGTAAAAAAAACTCCCCTTCTATTTGAATAATATTTTCAAAGATAGTATATTTCAATAAAACATGTACAATTCTATGTAGGTCTCATCACACTGAAGTGTTAGTTGATATTCGGATATCAAAAAATTCAAAGATACATGACTGAATGCCCAATGGTTTGAGCGATGGGCTGAGAATTTCTGGTGAAAAAATCTTAATCCATATGTTCCACTTTCAAACTAGATACGGTAAAAAAAATCATAAATACATGTATGTTCCTGAGTCTATTTTGAAAATGTACCAAATATGTGTTATATAATTTTATAGCCAAACATACTTTCAGCATCGATACATTTTGTTGAGTCGTATTTTTTTTAATATCTTTATTGAAAATTATGGTATTTTGACAGACTCATTTGAATAGATCGTAACTCACCATTGCTAATATGATTGTCTATTTGTATTTTTTAATGATATCATTTTTCATTATCAGTTGTTGTATGAAGGTGTAATATATTTTTAAGTACAATTGTCAAATTATAAATAATATTTTGCCTAAGTGGTATTTAAAGTTATCGTGTCATCTCACATGTTATAACCCATATGTTATATATGCATGTCATAACTTTCACTGTTTTAGTGCAATATTTTATTAAAATATTTCTAGATATGATATGATAGATGTTCTTATATTTCAAATATAAATTAACAATATATTTCCATATAGAATGAGGCATATTCGTTAAAAAATATATATAATACCACTCACAGTTATAAAACAATTAGTTGCTGGTACTATAAAAATATTTTTAAAAAACTTTATATTTTCTGCATAATCTTGTCCTGCACATTGTAATTAAAAAAACTTTCCCGTTCACAATAATATATTTTATGAACATGACAGAAAAAATAATATACTTACAGTCAAGTCCATTAACATAAGACAACGATTGCGTTAAGTCCACTGAATGTCAAACTGAGAAAAATGCAGTTTTATCATATCTTGGAAAAAAAACAGGGCTTGAGATTTTGTTAAATGCTCTTGGATCTTAAATCTAGTAACCATGGTGGATATGGATACAAAAAGAACCTGAAGCTATTCCTTTGATGCAGCATTTAAAAAAGATATTTTAAATTTAAACTTAACTAAACATGATAAAAGATAGCTGGACTAGTCAGTTTGAAACATATCGTGATGTTTATATGCAATTTAAATATGTAAATAGTGGACTTTAGTGGGTTTGAAGTACATCATACACAGATTTGCATAATCTATTAAAATAGAGTATGCAAATCATATATATTAAAATTACATAAAATTTCATTTTTTTCAATGTGTGGACTTATCGACATTTGATATTAATCAACATAAATCGATTGTATCTTGTATCTCATCGATAACATTACATTAAGTCACTGAATTGTATCATTTTAGTGGATCTGTCCAGTTTTTCTTATGTTCAATGGACTATTTTAATCATGTAATAGAATTAAAAGTTTATATATACTCCAATAACCGCAAAAGATATTCTCAAATATTCATACTTGCACCTTTTTATCTGTGAGGTATTATTTGCCTGATATTTATACTATCAATTATTGTATATTTTTTTAATGAATGAATACTAAAATTACAGATTAATCTTTATCTCCTATGAGAAATATATTAATCAAATGAACTTATTTAAAAGCTGCCCTGTACAGTAAAATTTGAAACTGTCAGTCAATTAATATATTTTTTTTTGTATATATTTTTCAAATATTTGATTCGACACATCATCATATTTAACTTTTTGTGTTTCAAGTATTACTGGAAATCGTAATATTCATAAGAATTACTTTTATTTGCTGACTCCTGTCGGCAGAAGTCAGGAAAAATTATTTTTCCCACTAATAATTACTTTCAGATTACATAGATGTACAATCAATCAGTATTAAGTATTATCAATTGCAATTAAGATATTATAGGCTTATTTCATGATGATATGTATGTATCAGGCAGAACTTACCTCAATAGTCAATATTTTAAACACTGACATTATTATAATATAACCGTTTACCATTTTTCCTAGCAAGAACAATTACCGCCTTTAAATGAATCTTAACGAGATGATTGCTAACTGTGCTAATTGGACATATTTATTGAGAAAGCAACTACCTTATATCTCAAAAATTATATCGATTTTTTTCTTTTAATCCCATACATTATCGAATTTCAGTAATGTTACATAAAGAATATCAGTATTTCCACTTAATTGGAATAAATTACTAGTAAAAACATTTTAATTCGACAAGAATGATTTTTTCTCTTATACATGCTTAAACCATAACCTCAAACCATCATGGAAGTCCTGCAATTTTACTATGGTAAATTTATTTTAACAAACATTTTTATACTTATATTTCTGAATGTCCTACGTATACTCACCTAAAGTATATAATTCAAATGGCTACAACCAAAGTGATCCCTTTTTATTGTATCTATATTCAAATATAACGTACTGTTACGTAATACATACAATTATGGCGGCCAGTTTTACTTTGAATTGCAGAATTGGGATGCGCTTATTATGCCCATGTTTCTGATATTTGCTATATATTGTTAATTTATTTTTTATCGAATTTATGAGTTGGTTGCTTACTGTATAAATACTGAATAATTAACTATTGCAATGTGTACGATATCGTTAGGGCGGTTAATAGTTACATTCATTTACAAATGTTTCATAGTTGACAGTATTGTTATTATTTATTAATTTTTATTAAACCCTGGTAGCGGACTGAATCTGAGTAAAACACTCTTGTGTTCTGTATTATAAATTGTTCAAAATATTGTGAAATGTTATTATACATAGTAAAAATGTTGTTCTGTAAATTTAAGAGATAAATGTGAAAGTAATTTGAATGCCATAATTTAAAATTCAGCAAACTTAGGCCGGAGTGAGAGTTATATACAATTTATGAAAGTTGATAAACCCATCTTAATTTCTTCAAGTGCTGAAACTTCATCTAGTTTCTGTTTTATTCTAGCAAACTTCTTCAATGCTGTATAAAAAAAAATCGATACATATGTACGCACTGCACATTATCAAATGTGTTGTGAAACATCATCCACATGAAATGAATGATTTATTATTGTTAATATTTTTTTTTCGATGAATCCACTCCTGATGGAAAATATATGATTTTACACTCTTTTGAAGTCAGTCCCACAATTTTCTTTGAATCAATTACTCAAATACTATGTGGGCAGTGAGCGAACATATAACATACTACTAGTATTCATATATATAACATACTACTAGTGTTCGCTCACTGCCCACATATAATGTAGCCTGAAGATGCCGAACGGGCGAAACCCGGGTCGCTAACAGTGATCTCACATATGGAAGTTTACCAGTTTTA